>RHLO01000520.1:0-81485 GCA_003719415.1 Aspergillus olivimuriae | reverse complement strand
TTCGGATACCTCGGACTCCGCCTGTTGCCCGACGACATCCTGCCTATCAACCCCAACCCACCCCCCCAAATCCCCCATATCAACTACCGCACCTTCTACTGGCGCGGCTGGCCCATATCCGCACGCTCAAACGCAACCCATACGACTCTCATCCGCACCCCAGCCTCCATCACCGCCCCGCTCGACACCGCAGACCGACGCTTCGCCAACGCCTCCATCAAAGTACACGTCGGCGCCGCCGGTCAAAGCCACGATACCAACTCCACCGCCAGCAAGGAAGAGGTCTACACCCTCGAGCCGACCCGTCCGTTGACGGTGCCGAACCGTCGCGTCGGCTGGATCGCCACCATCCCGGGGAACCAAGCGCAGTGTCAGCCGGTGTATTCGCCTAATCGCCACGAACAGGGCCAATTCCCCATCTCGGTAGTCGATGGCGCGACGTCGACGCGGTGGCAGCCGGCGTCGTCGAATGTCAGCGCCGTGACGGTCACGCTGGCGGGGGTGCGTGACGCGGTGGTGGGCTTCCATTTCGACTGGGCGCAGTCACCCCCTGTCAATGCGACGGTGGTCTTCCATGATGCGTTCCTGATTGATCCTGTGGCAGTTATAGATCACAATGGGGAGGACTATCGGGTGGTGTCGTCGTTGGAGAATATTGCGCTGTCGAGGCCGTATCGTCCGGAGACTACGGACTATAATGAGGTTACCATTCCGCAGGGGAATACGACCGATATTAGACTGACGGAGCCGGTTCCTCCGGCGCGGTTTGCGACACTGCTCATCTCGGGGAACCAGGGGTTGATGGAGGGAGAAGATGATGTTGGAGCGACGGTGGCGGAGTGGGCGATTCTAGGAGAGACAAAGGGACAAGACCAGACAGAAGGGCAGAGGCAGAAGCGCAGATGGGATGCTCGATTGCGTCGTGCTGGCGTGCTAGATCGAGGATTCTTACGCCGGATGTACTAGGATTGGAACTCTCTCGAGGCGAGGGAGGGAACTGTGAACGAGCTGTATTATAAGAAGTGCTGTACTAGTTACGTAGCGAGTGACGAACGAATGTTCCACCGAGACAATCACTGGAAGATAATGGCGGCCAGAATACGAATTGAATGTACATACAAGAAGATCAACTTTGTACGGGGTAAGGGCAACGGAATCGCATATCCAGCTCCGTTGGTTGCATCGCGTCGCCTCGAATACCATGCAATTGCATTACATGCGCATCAAGTAAACGAACTCCAGCCAGAGGTACAATGGCTTACGCGTCCTGGGCGAACCGGTCCAGGAACTTGAACGTCGTCAACCCAAACTTGATATCCTCGACCACGCCGTCGTTGACCGACTGCCCTACGTAGACACCCTCTCGGGATGGAGCGATGCCAACACTCCGCAGCACAGTGCTACCACTGCCCAGCGCAGCAATCGGCTTGCCAAAGCGGAAGCCATCGATAAGAATCTGCACCGGACGGCCAGCGGGGAACAGTGGTGAGGAAGCCGACGAGTTGCTCGGGGGCGCGGTGAATGACAACGGCCTGAAGAGACCCTCGACGCCGGGGGGGATGACGACGGCATCGAATTGGATAGCATCCGAGGCCGAGTAGGTCTGGTTGACGCCGTCGGCGAGGTGCTCAGCGACGGTGACGACGTCGACATTCTCGCTGGCCAGCTGAGAGGCCAGCTCCGACGCCGCAGACAAGGACTTGGGGACGTCCACCGACGCCAGGACGCCCACCTTCAGACCGTCGAGCTTCTGGAGCGGGTGACCAAAGGCGCCGAGGTTGATAGTCGTGTTGGAGTGATAGTAGGTCGGGTCCGGCTGGGGGTCAGCGACATCGATAGCTCGCGCCACACGACGGGCGAGGTCGTTGTCGACGCGGTTCAGCTGGATGATGACGTTGTTCTTGACGACATCGCTCTTCAGCTGGGAGGTTTCAAACCGCATGGCGTCGATGAGGAACTGCTGCTCGGCCGGCACGAGCGAGTTATAGAACAGCCGGGGCTGCGACCAGACGTCCTGGAAGGTCGGACTGACCGCGCGCATGAGTGCACCGCTTGGGTTGCGACTCGGCGTCGTGAAGAAGCCATTGCCCACCGTCTGGTTGGCCTGCTTGGGCGAGCCGTTATTGGGCGTGTTGGGCGTGTAGGCGTTGGGGTTCAGCGGGATGAACATTTGGCCCGCGCCATCCCGGTTGTTGTTGTGGATGGGAGTGCGAGGCTGGTTGATGGGCAGCTGCTCGAAGTTGGGACCCCCATGGCGGTTCAATTGCGTGTCCAGGTACGAGAAGAGCCGGCCCTGGAGGAGAGGGTCATCGGTGAAGTCGACGCCACGAACGACATGGCCGGGTTGGAACTGATATGGTCAGAGGGGGTGTCTTGATGCTCATCCAGGGATGTATATGATAGACACGAAGAGAGGAGACATACCATGACCTGCTCGGTCTCAGCAAAGTAGTTACGAGGGTTGCGGTTCAGCGTCATCTTGCCCAGCGGCGTAATGGGCACCAGCTCTTCGGGGACGATCTTGGTAGGATCGAGCAGATCGAATCCGAAGCGCAGCTGGTCTTCTTCGTCCATGATTTGCACCCCCAGCTATACTCGTTAGTGCTGCAGCCAGGAGCCAAGGAGAGGACCACACATACCTCCCACTCGGGGAAACGACCTGCCTCGATCGAATCGAACAGATCCTGGCGCATAAAGTCGGCATTCTTGCCCGAGACCTGCTGGGCTTCCTCCCACACCAGACTGGCCTTGCCGGTCAGCGAGGTCCAATGGAACTTGACCAGCTTGGAGGCACCATCGTCGGTGACGAAGCGGAAGGTGTGCACCCCGAAGCCGTCCACATGGCGGAACGACCGGGGGATTCCATGGCCGGCCATGGCCCAGAAGAGCGTGTGCAGGGCACTGGGCTGCTGGCTGAAGAAGTCCCAGGCCGAATCATGCGCGGTGGCGGCCTGCGGGATTTCATTGTCGCCCCGGGGCTTGACGGCATGAATCAGATCCGGAAAGAGGATGGCATCCTGGATGAAAAAGACCGGAATGTTGTTGCCAACGATATCTGGCGCGGGTTAGAGTTTCTGGGACAGGTTTGGCCGGCAGCAATCCATGGATACGTACCAAAGTTTCCCTCGTCGGTATAGAACCGGGTTGCAAAGCCATGGACATCCCGGGCCAGATCGGTGCTGCCGCGGCTGCCGGCGACGGTCGAGAAACGGACGAAGACCGGAGTCTCCTTGCCTTCGGTGGCCAGGAAGGAGGCGGCGGTGATGTTGGAGAAGTCGCCATAGGAGGTGAAAACACCGTGGGCACCGGCACCACGGGCATGGACGGCACGTTCCGGGACCTAAAGTCATTCAGATGCATTAGCATGGATATTATTGGGCACGATAGCCTGATGGCAGCCGTCATAGGAAGCACACATACTCGCTCATGGTCGAATCGCTGGATCTTCTGACGGAAGATAAAGTCCTCCAGCAAGGTCGGACCCCGATCACCAACCGACAGACTGTTCTGATCCGAGATGGGGCCCCCCACGTCGGTGGTCAGGAAGCTATCCGTGTCATCGAGGTAATATTGGGACAGGAATTGTTCGGTGGCCGCCGTTGCGTCGCCCTCATCACGACGCTCCAGCTGGCCGGTCATGTAGGGACATTGCGCACTGGCCACGCCAATGAGGCCGAGGAGAGCGAGAACGCGCATGTTGGCTGAATTAGACACTAATTGTGATCTCAGCACAGACAAGTCAGCATTCTCTGCGGAGGAGGGAGGGATATCAGAAGTATCAAGATAGCCCAACAAGGTATGGGGAGACGAGAAGGAGAGTCAACACCACACACCAATACACCCGATTCCAGCTGCCAGTGAATCCTTACGGCCTCTGTGAAATCACAAGGTCATGCCTGTCGGATCCGCCTGCAGGGAGTGAAAGCGTACTTATAACTGCTAGTCGCCTGCCCGGTCATGCATGTGGCAGCAGCCGATGCAGATCGGGAGGCAGCAGGACGGTACAATTTACTCTGACCAGGGAAAGCCCATCCCGGTGGGCAACGCCACCAACGAGGAGCCTGTATTCTCCTGCTGATTCGAAGCACCGGGTCTAGAAGGCGACGGTGATACGGTGGAACATGGCCGAGTCGACCTCGTTTGGCCGTCGCCGGGAGACTCAAGCACGACACGAAACCACGTCCAGACGCATTCCCATTCGTCCGTGGGCCATAGCAGATCCATCCTTGGCATGAGCACGCCCGTCCTACGGTGTACAAGCCGACTAGCAGGAGACCGGCCGTCGTGGTTGCATCACTCGCTCGCGAATCCGCGCACGTCGACTCGGCCGGTGCAGGATAGGAGCTGCTGGGAGATCGAGGCCGCGGTGCTTGGTAATACCAGCTGGTCTGGAGCCGCAGACGACGGTCAGCAGCAGCTCAGGCACCGAGTGGACCTGGTCCGACGATTATTAACGGACCAGATGGATGGCTTCATCTTGGCGGCGGGCCAACCGGCAAGGCGCCATGACGATCCATTCCGCCGAGGAGCCTGGTTACATTTGCCTGGAGACCGACGCTGAGACGAGGATGACAACCCCTCCTGCTGTCTCATCCCATCCCTTTTTTCCTGTGTCTTGTGGGAGGCCACCACCCTTGCATGAGATCGGACCGGAACCGCGGACAGGCGTCCCTGGGGATCGGCTGGACAGCTGGGAATGTGTCAGATCCCGATCCAGCAGCCTCCGTCCCTGGCCTCTCGTGCTGGACTGGTCTGATGCCGGATAAATCTCGGGGTGGGTGTCGATTTGCGGAGAATTGAGTCTCCCGATACTGCATGACGTTGATGACCTGCCAACCCTAAATCCCGCCGTCGTCATTCCAAATGAAGCGCTGCCCAGTGGACCGGACCGGCTGCTCTCCTGGACGGGGGATCTTGGCAAGTATGCTGCGTGCTGGATGGGGTTGCTGTCGCCGGCTACTCTGCAGCTACTGCAGCGTGCCTGCAGATATCACACCGTCCGATTCGCGGCGCTCCTGCAGGGGAGAGAGGCTACATGGGCTATTTATAAGTTGGAAAGAGGAGGCCCCTGTCGGATCGCAGACAGCAGCCCCCGGTACCCCGACGTGTGGGAGACTGCATCTCCGTTCCTGGGGCTGGCTGGGGTGAGGGCATCCATCGTACTCCGTATATCAGACGGCCCTGCCGTGCCCTTCACTCCGACGACGACACGGTGACGTGGAGACCCTTTGCCACAGCCTTAATCTCGTCTGCCGCATGTTTATTTGCGTCGGATCAGGCCATCAGCCAAGGTTGTCCCCGCCCCTGACCGCTGGGTAGTGGGCGGGCTAGTGAACGCCGTCGAAAGCTTCCCCGCGCGCCATGATACCTGTGTGGCGTCTGCATGATGGAGTGATATTGGTTGCTAGTGATGTTTCTGGCTGCATCATCATTGACATTCTTATGGGATCGACCTTGGGATCGACAATGCGACCGGTCAGGTATACATACGGAGTATCACTGCGTTGGGCCCTTGCGTCTCCAGCCTCAATACGACCTACCTATGTATCTAGTACTTGTTTGACCCTCTCGCCACAGACATCCAATCCAATCCGATCTCTCGATCGCATCATGCCATCTCAATACTGGGGGAACGTGGGGAATGCCCAGTCCTTGCCGCTAGCCATCAGCTGCTGGTCCGCGCCCTCCTGTCCACTGCTCACATACAACACCTTGGCATAGGAGCCTTCAGTCCAATATTGATACGACACCCGACGAGGAATAAACGCCACATCGCCCATCTCCAGCCGGGCAACTGGGTAGGCGCCGATTTGGATCATCAGCGACCCCTCGAGCACCTCGAATGCCGCCGCCCCGTTCGCATTCCACGTCGGCGCTGTGCCCATCCTCGTCTGTCGGCTCATGGTGATAGTCGACAGCGTGAAGTTGGTGTCCTGCGCCTGGCTGTTGGTCACCAGGGGCTGCACGATCTGGTACACGCCGTGCTGGGCGTTGAGATACTTGGGCCCGTAGTTGTTGGCCACGAAGTAGGGCTCGCCGGGCTGACCCAGCGTCGCCGTTTCGTCCGTATGCCAGCTGGCATCGCCGGGCGCACTGCCGTTGACCATGTCCCGACGGGGCTCAAAATCTAGCTGCGCGTACACGTCGAAGCGCTGCAGCCCGGAGATCTCGCTCGAACCCGGTCCGGAGGCGGCGGAGTCGTTGACCGTCTGGGGGGCGTAGGGAGTATTCGTGCCGGAGCTGTAGTTGGAGCCGAGGGCGTAGAACAAGTCCCTGTCATTGACCTTCATTCAGTATATGACCTGGCGAGACGCAGCTGCGACAATCGGTTGCAGTGGTCTGCAGGGAATGGGACAGGGCTGCTGGACTTACTCGAATCCTCCCGGAACCACGACGCCCACCATCTCGGTATCCGGATCCACGATCTGAAAGGTGTGTGTGGTATTCCGCGGTACTGAGCCATAGTCGCCTGGAGTGAGCAGGCGAGCCTGCTGCTCACCGTCCCCGTGCTGCGCCCAGAGCTGGAACCGGCCCTTGAAGTTGAAGAAGTTCTCATAGTGCTTCTGATGGATATGGGGGAGCACGCCCAGACTGCCGCTAGCCGGAGCATTTGTGCTCATCAGCGTAAAGGCATAGTCTGATGAGGGACCCGTCACGGTGAATCGGTACAGCTGACTGCCGATGGTGACGGCGTGCGAGTTGGCGTAGTGAGGCAACACATACGGCCGGGGCGACGACGGTGCATTGGTAACGTAGAGTTCGGAAAGAGACTGACAGGCTGCCAGCGGCAGAAGAGAAAGGAAAAGTAGATTCATCTTGCAGGCGCACGTAAAGGAGTGACAGTCTGAACGACTTCCCTGATGTCGTTTCCCAGCCCCCGTCCGCCCTCTTCTTATATCCGAACTGTCGATGCCATGCTATCCCGGCTGCAGTTCCACCCGTCCGGCAATTCCAGCAAGCAGACTCGATCCTCCAGATGACGCTTGTCTGGTAATCTACAGCTGATGGAGAAGTGTCCGGCCTCGGGATTTCCGAGATAGCATGAGGATCTTGGTGTCCACCGTGTGCTGTTTGGTTCGGAGCCAGGAACGCATCAGATCCTCCAGGAACAACTTATACCACCGGACAATGTTCCTACCGGTGTCAGTCCATCGCATATTGTTGAGATTCTTCTCTGGAATCTTGCATGGCTATTGCCAGCCGCGAAGAGGGAAAGGGAAATGCCGACTCTGCAGAAAGGTTCTTGACATAATTGCGGCAAAATCTGTGCTGACCACTGTCGATCCTTTGACTATCCTGGTTCGTCGTCTCGGCGCAGGTCCACATGGTACTGAAGGTGCGAGTCAAGACGCGTGTTTCCACTAAGGCGGATCCATTAGCGGAGCTTGAACGGGGAAGGAATCTGCCGGGGATGATTGACTTTGACAGAAGGGAGGGAATCGTAGCTTAGCTTTCCCGGCAATGTTTCTGATGTCTTTGTGCTGGCCATCGGATCAGATCCGGATTGAGTTATATCTCGGGTATGTGAACCACGGTAGGTAAATCTATAGAACAGCCGCCCCAAAACAACGAGAGGATCAGTAGACGAGGAGAAGAGGAGGGACTATCCGTCAGTGTAGTGCACCCACAGTAGATTTTTGATTTCGGTTCATACCTAGACTAACGGACGGTCTCTCATGTTCGGCTGTTAGACAACGCAGGTCCTCTTCCGGGGAGATCTGCCTCCAGGAACTAATGTGATATTGGGCTTTGGGTTCCCCTTGGGGATTGATCGATCTTTCAGCCAAAAGGGGGATAATCCGGAGTGGAATTTCGCGCCCAATGACACTTGTATAAACGCGGTACAAGCCTCGTGATATACATGATTGTAGTATCGTTCTACGACTCGTCTAAATGGCAAGTCCTGGTGTATCCTTTATCTTCAGAGGCCAACATAGATGACTGCTCAAGCCATCTTCAAGTGGAATGCATCTCGGACCCGGTGTAATGAGGCCATTCGCTCATAGATACGTAGTGCGCTTCCGCAGCGGCATGTGTTGGAATCGCTCTTGTCGCACTTTGCATCTTAACTATATAGAAGAACCTTATATAGTCCTCTTCTATCTTTCCTAATGTCACTATCACTGATTCCAGTTTGCCAATATGATATAGCCGTTCCTGCTTCTTGCGATGGCGATGTCTCGCTCTACACGCAGAAGGTGACATTGCATCATATTGACCGTTCCTTTCTCCTCCACGGCATTCAGTTTGTTCTGTTTGGAAGACCTGACGTATATTTCCAGCGGGACTCACAGCAATCATCGGCCGAAGCGGCGATTTATACTTTCACTTGCGAGAGAGCTCGGATGGAGGGGTATAAAGGCCTCGCTCTTTCCCACTCACGGCCCAGCCGATTCTTCCTTCTTCCACCTCCTCACTCACTTCGCCTTTAGACAGTCATCGTGACATAACACCAAGGACTGTTTTGTCTTTGGAAGGACAAGCAGTCAGAATATATTCGTATTAACACCAGCCCTTGGTCGGGAGCTTGGGGTGGGCTTGGGTCATCGACAGGTATTTCACTTGACATCGGACACTTAACACTTGAATCTTCAGGCTTCGTTGGCAACACGATACTCGATGCTCGACACTCGACATGTAACCACCGACCGACCGAAACGACGCTGACTACGGACTTTGTCTGGTATATCCGACACTCGATGATAACGCCGGCCTTGGAGGGTGGTAGGGAAGGGCCTGGGACATAACTAAGTGAGAACAGGAGATATTTGTCTATAATAGATGGCATCGATCAAACTTGACCAAGTAGCTCGATAGGATATAGGATTATCACTAACCAATACCGCAGTTTCAACGAGATTATAAGCCCCAGAGGGAGGTTGGGATGGGCCAGGGACATGCAACGCGTTGAGAAAGGCAGATGATCGTTGATAGTAGATGATATCGATTCATCTGACCAGATACCTCGATATAGGACGCATGATCATGATCATTTCGATAGTACAACCAGCAGGCGCCGGAGGGAGGTTGGGATGGGCCTGGGATATGACACTACTGGCACTGACTGACCACAACGTGGGATCGACGTGCCTGGAATTGTCAGAGACACAAATCTGGTAAGTCCCCATCTGTATAGATTGGCTGATTGCAACTAGGACTTTGGCGTTTGATGGATGACTGGCCCCCACTACAGTCTGGAGATATCGCGTGGCTAAGAGCGGTGTTCAGCAATGAGCATCGGTCGACTGGCCGGGTTTATCCAACGATATCCGTCCTCGCGGTTGTAGATAGGCGTAGGGCAAAGATCTCGCATGTGCTAAGATTAGTGGTTGGCTTCTCAACAAGTTAGCTACTTCTGCCGACAGGCACGGGTTTCACGATGGTCTCTCATCGGGTTACCACACGATATAACTTGTACCGCGTCCTATCTGCAACGGGCTGGGTGGTGCGAGCCAGTAATCCATGCCCTGGAGGGTGGTTGGGTTGGGCATGGGTCTTCCTACTTCGGCAATCAGACGAGAGACAGACCAGTCTCAGGGTTGGCTGGTCGGGAAGAGCTGGGATGTCGCTCGTCTGCATTTTTGGTGGCAACAGACTAACCCAGGCGGCATGCAAATGACTGTTTCTCTATAGTAGGATCCTCTAGAATTGGTGTTGGAAAGATGACCTTGCTGGGTGGTGGCTCATCAACATGATAAGTAGTTGTATGGTGCAATGAATCCTCATTTCAACATAGTCATTTGCTAACTGCGTATGAATCTCCAGATAAATGGTACCTCGGATGACCCTGCAATTTCATCCTCGGCAATAAGCGTTCAGTTAATCACTTGACGACACCAGCAGGATAGTGGGGATGGAAGGAACTGGCAATTCATCGTAGACCCTTATCCCAATATGCTGCAAGAGCTAACATTGGATTAGGACACCTGGCCTTGGAGGGTGGTAGGGACGGGCCTGGGACATATTCGATCACGCTTTAGATGATACCTTTGTGAATCATACGAACAGAATGCCATGATCAAGAAAGCCGAACTGAAGCGAACTGCAGGATTTAAGAAGGTGGGTTGTGATCGAATTTCAGAAAGTCGGTCATCTTTGGCCGGTTCTTGGATAAAACTAATAGTTTGATGTCGGTGGTGGCCTATCTCCTGCATTGAGACCTGCAGAGTTTGGCTTGCACAGTGGTGGGTTTGAGCGAGCAAAATCCGTCTCAATTCATCGTCGCTGAATAGCAGACAGAATGTATCGATCTCTGGTGAACCCTCCTATCATGGCATACAGTAACTTGGTAAGGTTGGCAAACTTCGAAGCGATGGTGAAGCGGGCGTGTTAGAAAGCTAAAATTTTTCTTTGACGCGTTTGATACGCCTTTTGAATTCCGCGTTAGGGTCTCCTTATGGATCGTCTTAGGGACAATTCCAGTAGAGCTGATGATGTGGTGAGTTATCGTTGATATCCCACGAGAGATTCATTTGAATGGAGTTTTTCTGATTGCGAATGGTCTACTTAGAGGGCATCACGGAAAAAGCCAGACAACAAGAGACTAAAGAACAATAAAAAAGGTGAGGTGAAAGGTAGGTTCACATTTAGAGTCCATCTGCATACTTGAACCATCGCTAAGTCAAAATAAATATATGTGTGCATCGTTTTAATCCACCTTATGCTGGAAGAGCAATAACACATCAGTGCATAAGTTGAGATTCCACATTTTCTTTCTACTTGGTTCTGCTCTGTACACCGTATATATAAAAAAGTGTATACTAATATTGCTTCACTCATACACCCTCCATGGGCCCAGATTAGATGCGGCGAAGCCAGGCTATGATAATCTCTAGGCCCTCATTGAGTGAGAAAATAGACAGGTAGCGGAATGAAAGGTATTCCAATTCCCTCTGCGGATGATTGAAGCAGGATTAACATAATGCCATCCATATCTACTGTGTGGAATCGATCCATATCCCCCTCTGTCCTGCGCCTATCAGCTATACCTATCATCGTCTACTCACTAATTGACTCGAGGATGCCATCCACGTCCACAAAGGCAAGTTCTTCCTTGGTCTCATGCCATAGCTGCTCTGATATCTTCTTCCCTTCCTCTGTGTAGATAATCGGAGCTAATCTGTAATCGGCCTAAGCAAAGTCAAGGCAATGGAGTATAGCCTGGGCAACTTACGGCACGATCTTCTGAAAGGATAGAAATTCGCCATGCGTTTCCTCGCCATGCTTGATAGCTGCGTCGGTAATCATCCGGGCCCCAACAGCAGCAGTGTTTGCAAGACGACGCATCACCATTTTCGCAATTGCACCGGCGAAAATTTTGTCATGCTCGCGATTGAACTCAGAGTCATGGACAGAACCTGGTGATGCAGCGTTGATGACCGCGACTGACGATAGAACGACCGAGGCTACATAATATAGGAAGAACTGGCCCAGTAGCTTGGAGACCATCATCCGATCCAAAACATCCACTTTGGCCGACTTGTCGTGGAACGTGGCCAGTAGAGGAAAGCTTTCCTTCTCCTTTTCTCCTTGAAGGCTGTCCATGCAGAGACCTCGGACGAGACGATCGTGAGCCGACTTGGTCCGCCTTGCGCAGCCCGCTTCTCTTTGACTATCGGAAGCAGAAAAATTGCCAACAACGCGGTAGAAAGGTAGTTGACCTGGATCATCTCATCATGGCCCGTCTGCGGGTTGAAGACGCGTGTAGCATGGCCAACGCCGATATTCATCACGACGATATCCAATCGAGAGAGACATCGTGAGCGATCTGCAAGCGCAACGACGGAGTCTTAGTCGGATTGATCCAACTTCCAGACCTCGATACTGTCGTCGGCCAGGTTACGGCCAGTCAGTAGCTTTGTTTTGGCTGTTTGGCCTTTCGTCTCATCGCGCACAGCGAGGATCAGCTTGGTGAGGCCGAGATCGAGCAGTTGTCGACTGGTTTCTAAGCCTACCCCAGTATTCGAAACTGTTACTAGGGCTGTCTTGCCTGCGAGGCTGATACCTTCCACCACGACGGGCTTGAGAGTGAGTTGATTGTACAAGAACCGTGGAATGCTGGCCTGTTTCTCGGGAGTGATGTCGTATTTAAACTCCATCCCTGTCGGATGATAAGTCATATCCAGAGAAGAGCAGGCTTGAAGATGAGAGAAAATGGAACTTAGAAGATTGCAGTCGATTTGATAAAGCCCTTGGATTTGTCAGTATTTCATCAGCACTCAGCGTGACGCGGAAGTTGCCAAGCATGTCAGATTTGAATCTGCGTCAAGAAGTTGTCGAATAGATCAAGTGGAATACCAAAGTAAATCTAACGGTGTAAGTATATACATACTCAACTTTTGAGTGCAACCGAACTCTTATTGGCTGGCACATACCCCCTCTGGTGAAAACACTCAGATGCGACTCACAAAGTAGTCCATACTTCACAGCTGCATTCAGTACCCGCTCCATAGACATGTAAGTCTGCTCCCTGAATCGCTCCCTGCTGTCTACTAAATGCTAAAGCAATTGATAGGGCCTACTCATTCACTCTCCTTACTTATGCTAATATACATATAGTCCCCTAGAGCGTTGGTGGAGGTTCGTCAAAATCAGTGGCATAGCACTAATATTGATCAATCACTTAGTTCGGATAGGCCTATTCCTCAGCTATGCGCGTCCAATATCAATTTCACTCGATCATGCCGCAGAAGATCCTCATGCTCTTGCCGTAATGTATGAGGATCGTTCTTTTCAAACCAAAATGCCCACGTACTCAACGCGTTGATGTCCAGATCGGCCAGACTCGATTTCAGGCCAATATGCTGTAGCTGTTGAGGGGCCATGGCATACCGGGCCAAGCGCTTCGCATTTGCATATTCCTCAATCAAGGTCTCCGGCTTTCCGGCTTTTCTCTCCCACATATACTGAAGGAGGCCGTCCACTTGCTCCCGAGGGAATATCAGACCCTGAGTGCAACTCCCATGGACGTTCATCTCCACGCCGCCATTGGATGGCATGGGGGTGTCGTTTGCCATGATGTAGACTAACAAAACGAGACTTGGGACGCTGATGAGACATACCAAGCCGATGACTGGATAGTCGAGATACGAATAAGTTCGAGGAGAGGATTGGCGAATGGTCATCAGCCCCAGGAAGACGGACAAGGACGCGACCAGGAAGACCAATGGCATGTTCCGATTGAGGAAACTGGATGATGACCAACTCAGGGAGTTGTCAGTAGAGAAGAGGCGCAGGTAGATCCAGCTGTCGTGTCGGGACCGGTCTTCGATTTCAGAGAAGGCCTTGAAGGTATGAGCCATCCAGCCATCCGCGAAAATCACATCGTCCTCGAATACAGCAATGTACGGAGTCTTAGTGTTCTCACATGCCAGCAGAGCATACATATAATCCCTGATGTAATGAGTTTCACGATGAAGAGCAGGCTTGTTTGAATCATGAGATGCACTTACAGGACCCCTTTCTCGGAAACGTTCGTCGCTATCTGTAACTCTTGCATATGGTGAAGTTGGTCCACAGGTACACGGTACGAGTAGGCGTTGTCTGCTAGCCGGCTCACCCATTTTTGTCCCCAATTGGGATCCTGGGTCGGATCGGTGTCGGCGAAGAGGATGTTGAGTACAAGCGCACTTCTTTCCCGCGAATCCAGGCCTTCCAGCAGTGATCCAATCGAAGTCTCGAAGTGATCATCCCGATCCTGATTCACAGTCACTACAGATGTACAGAGGAAAGGATTGGAGCCCGATTTGTTGTATGTGGGAGGGATTGTCAGGTTGTGAACGTTGATCAGACGTCGAGCTTGGTCCTCGCGATAGAGACTGTATTTCCACTCGGAGACGTGGCGATCGCTAAAGGAAGCCGGGCGGTGGTCTTGCCACAGTCGATGGTCATAATTTTCATATATTAGAAGCCAAAGAAGGATGGTGGTGAGGAGGGCTTTGGCTGCGTTCGACGAACGTAGTCTCTGGAAAAGGAGCTGGACGGATTCCATGTTGACGCGACTGTTCGACACGGAGAAACATGAGGAGAAAGCACAAGATATGCCCTCCTTAATATGTTCACACAGGTATTGATTTAGAAACTAGAATATTTGAACTTGTACATGTTGAAGCAAGACTTCTTTGTTCAGCCTGGACAACCAGACAAAGACGTACGCCGCAATTTGGGGCAGTGAACTCCTCATTGTCACCGAGCCTATGCTCCAGCTCGATGAGATGATAAAGAAATGCATTTCAGAGGGAATTCTTGTGAGCAAGTCGAATCCAAAGTAGGTTTGAAAAACGCCTCAGCAAGGTACCAAGGCACAGGAATTGTTCCACAGGATAACAAGCCATTGGTTTGGAGTGATACAACAAAAGGTACGCGCAGCGTAAACTGCCAAAGCTTTATTGGGGCTTTAACCAATTTTGGAAGCACAAGTGGAGTGTTGGTAGCAAATTACAATAGAACCTATAGATTGGACCGCACACACAGACAGTCAAAATCCCACAGAGACCTCCCACTCCTCCTGCGACCCTGAAACAGCAAAGCCCACCTGTCCATCACAATCGCCATACTCATAAGGCTTCGACACCGTGCCCTCCGTTCCAGAGACACTCGACGTGGGCGCCGCAAAAGACGCATTCGTATACGGCAGCTCATCGCAGGTATGACTGCCCGAGTTCCAAGGATAATACTCCACAAAGCCCAGTTGGCTGCCCTTGATGCCCCCCGTGCCGTCGGGCAAGGTATATGCGCCGATATGCGTAGAGTTTCCGTCAACCGAGTCAACGAGGGTGCCGATCCAGGTCGTTCCCTCAATATTCTTGACTACCAAGTGATATAGATGGGCGTAAGGCGCCGGGATCTCAACGCTGCAACTCACGCCGGGGCCTCCGTCGGCGCCGTCACTGCAGTTTTCGTCGGTGGAGGTGGACCCAGAAACGAAGCTCGAGAAGACGGCGTGGATGATGCTGGCTCCGTCCTCGTCAGGACGTGGCTGGAGTCCGGTGTAGCCAACATCCGAGACACCATGGAAATTATATTGCTGAGCAAAGTAGAAGCCTGTCTTGTGCGGGGCGTTGGCGATGGAGATAGGAAAGGTGATGTCGGGGAGGCCGGATGAGGGCACATTGGACATGTGCCACTCGAGGCCGACCAGCGCCGACACGAGGGGAAGTACTGCAGGAGCTGCGAGTAAGGGGATCTTCATGATGAGCAATGGATGGGAGTCTTGTTTGACGATCAAGTAGGGGCCCTGAAGAGGTTTTATATTCAGCCGTGGAATGTTGCGTTCGTTGGTTGGGTATGGCTTCAACTTGCACAAACAGTTCCAAATTGTCTTCTATTGTGTATTGGACGCAATGTAACGTTGTAGTAGCTGGTCTAATCACGTATTGGTTGAGGTGGAGGAACTGTTTTAATGCCATCAAGCTGAAACAACGGCAGTCAGTTCGATCACCTTCAGGCGATCCATTGCGTAACCAGCACAGATCGACCATATTTGATACCAAAATGGGACACTCGAATAGGAAATCTCTTCGAGTACTGCATTCTGAGGGTTGATCTATCTCTCCGACTCGTAACCAATTCATCAATATCGGAATGAAATCTCCCCCGACGGGCCGATCAAACCAATTTCCACGCCTGCCTCAATCACTTCGGAATCTGGTTTATGCCCGATGTCATGAGCGGCGACTTGAGGACCTTCTCCCAGTCATGCACCATCTCAGTACTGCCTTTGGACAGAGCGACTTCCGCACCAGCCCGCGCAATCATCTCCTCCTCGTAGCGTGAAACCGCCGTCATCTGCGTCTCCGCCCCCGAATCAAACGCACGAATTGCCTCGACCAGCCTCGCCGCATCCGTGATGGAATGGTTCAGCCCCTGTCCTCGCTGGGTGGTCATCGCATGGGCCGCATCGCCGGCCAGCGTCACTCGGCCCTGGTGATTCTCCCACCGATGTGACGGCTCTCGCGGGTCAAAGTCTGTCAGCGGAGAATACCACACGGGGTGATCCTCTGGAAGCCATGTGAATGCACTTCGCCACGGATCCGCAAAGTTGCTTGCCAATTCCTTCACCTGGCATAACCGTTGGGCGTTGGTCCAGTCCGCGGTGCGGTCTTGCTCTTCCAGCGACGACGGCCACGAGATGTAGAAGAAAAATGTCCATGTCTCTGGTCGTGCAGGGTCCTCCACATCCTGCATGCTAATGAAGCCGATGTAACCGGCTGGATGGATCGCACCCAGGAACAATGGGTGCAAGGAGCGCAAAAACACCGCTTGCTCCGCAGAGAAGCGCGCCTGCACGAACGTCGCACAGTAGGGCAGTCTTCGCAGTGCGGCCGACTCTGGACCCAGAATCATTCTCCGGATATCGGACCGGGCGCCGTCCGATCCCACGAGGAGTTTGGCGCTGATGGTCTGTCCATTACTGAGATGTGCGTGTACGCGCGTGTCGTCGGGGGGATACTCGATGCTGCGCGGCTGCAGGTCATAGCGGATGTCGATCCCTGGGGCGAGGAGATGTCTCAGATTGCGTCGACGCAGTCGGTAAAAGTAGTTGGTTGGGATGGCGCCCATGAGCTCTCCCGTCTGACCGTTGAAGAACTTGAGAGCGTCCTGCGCCGCAGTCGGCTGGCTGGGATCGACCTGGACCGACTGTATTTGATCCCAGCGATCGCTTGATATCAGGGCCTGAAGCGATTCAACGGCCCAGTGGAGGCCGATGTTCCAGTCACGGTTGGGCAGGTCGATGCTGGGGTGCTTCTCCAGCACGATACAAGAGATTCCGGCCTGGAGGTGAGTTAGTCGATGCGGAGATCACATTGTGAAGACATGAGAATACATTCTTGAGTCCATTCGCAATCGCTAAACCCGTGGGACCTGCAAAGAAGCATGAGTATGAGTCCCTCCAATTGAGTGTCGCCGGCTGCTCACCTGCGCCCACGATGAGCACGGTCGTCTCTATATCCTGCAGTCGGGTCATCGTGACAAACGAGTGCCTGGAAAAAGCCACTGTATGAAGGGCTTTCTTGCGCTTTTCGTCTGATTGACCGATTTAGGTGGTGCCGCTTTTATAAGGGCTACATATAATGTGGGAGGCCCTGGACGGGACAGGAGGAGATGAGGGATGTGAGAGGACGAGTCACTACTAACTATATATAGTTGGGAGATGCAAAGTCACGTGGTCTCTCGTACACAGCAGAAGTACTCTCTTGGTTACACTCATTGCGACTGATGATTGATACATGGAGCATAGACTAAGAACTAGAAAGATGTGAGCACTGAGCACCAGTCCTGTTAACCTATATGGCTGATAATGACTGGATGTAGGGTTTCTAAGCATCGAATAATATGAGTAATAGGGTGCTTTCAATAAAAGTAGGACTCTGAAATAGATATAGAATAGATTACTTCAAGGTCTTCAAGTAATAGGAAAGTAGGGGTACTTGTATATTTTCTGGAGGAATTAAGCCCGTGATTATTGAAGGGATCTTAGGGTCTTGAGACGTAGATTATATATCGAGGTGAGTAGGGTAGTTAGTTACTAGTCGTCATATACTAGGAATATACGTCTAGTATAGTAGGCAGATACTCATCTACAATCAGACCTCTACTGTAGAAGCAGCCAGGATTACCACAGGAATATGAGGCCCCTGATGTCAGCGGTGACCGCATCCAGGGTTTTCTATAGTTAGACCCTGGGTCCATACTCTATCACAGTATTGTCATGGTCATCTTTGGCAGTATACTCGGGTGAGATGTCCTCCACCTAGTCATGAGTTGTATCGAGAAATGCAATTTTTTTGTTGATAAAAGGTCGCCATAGAACTTGGGTGGATTGCTTCGCTCCATCTCGCGGGCCATATCATCGAGGAGCTCCCTCGGTTAGAGAGGAGTCTTTTTGACCTTGCGCATGTTGTTTCGCTGGGCCAATTCCCACGGCTGCAAGAGGCTCTATGAGACGAGAATGAGAAGTTCAACGATGAGGTGGGTATGCGTGGTGTTTTACCAACGCGGGCGTCAACTTTGATTATCATAGTGGGCCGATGGGCATATCTCCGCTTGGCGAAAGACAGAGGTCACCGCATCCCAACTATATCGATCCGTTGTCGCCACTTGAGGATGACCCTGATCTTTGATCACAAGCCGTAGCCCTCGCTTGGCTGGGCGGCGTGTTTCCGGCCTATATACATTATAAAATATGTAAATTCCTCATGAAGGATAGTAGAAATGTAGGATAAGAAGTGGGATGGTAGGATAGTACCCTGCTCACTTGGGGATACAACCCAAGAACCCGAGCAACATAAAACCCAGGGGATACATATAAGTTCCCCTGCTCCTCTTACTACTTGAAGACACTCAAGCAATTCATTTTTATATATATTTAACAGTCCTATTCCAATGCCCTGATGAGCTATATTATTTATGCTTAGATGCCCTACATCGAGTAATCATTGGCAATATATAGTAACGGGACAGCCGGTGCTCACAGCTATCTGTACCACTAATTGATAATTCTTTTTTTCTTCATTCCTCTAGCCTTCTATATTTACTATATTCTGTTGTTGCTAATAACTATACAAGACTATCTCGTGAGTAAAGGTATATAATACGCATAGTGAACCTTTAGGAAGGGAGCTAGGTGTTATAGCTAATGTTATTAACCTCATTCCTTCTATAATGATAGCTGAATGATTTCATAGTAGGAATCTAATTCGAGAGATACATTTTTGCTATACTAATAGTATGCTACTATTAGCATCGCCTTAATACATCTTTTATTGAGTAAGGAATCTTATTGAGATATAGCTAAGTAGCCCATCAAGGGCAGTAGGTGACTAATCCCAGATTTACTAGACCTTGACTAGATTCCTCCTGGATCAGTCCGGGAGTGAACGACCATTCCTTAGAAGCTCGGCTCACAGGGCAGGAAAGCAGACTACTACAGTAGGGCGTGAGGAGTACGAGCACAAAGGGATGCAAATGGTAAGACGATTCTGCAGGAGCTACACCATGTGATAGTGGCATCAACATTACAGCTAACATACGCTATAACATCTCGAGTGACGGCTCATCGTAACTCGAGCGTGGTTGTTCCACCTCAGATGAAGAACTATATCTTCTGAATCGGGCAATATCAACACTCCCGGACGATCAAATAGTCGGAACAACTCCTCCACCCTGCACAATACTTTCAATCACCGCCAAATCAGCAAACGCCTCTCGAGCAGACAGTCTCTCATCCAAGACTTCCTTCTCCACCCCCTCTAAGAAAGCCCTCACCTCCTCACTCACTCCCTTACCCTCAATCACCTCATTAACAACCACCTCATTCTCCCTCTCCACCACCACCCGCCGATGATCACCCTCCTCCCCCGAAAGAACCACCGTCCCCTCATCCCCAACAAACATAAACTCAAACGCCGACCGTCGCGACGAAAACGAAATACTCACCGACCCGGCCGCTCCATTCCCCATCCGGACCGCCGCATTCACTGTATCAACCGGCGGCAACCACTCGCGCATCTGCGCCGTCAAACTGGCCGTTTCCACCACTTCCAATCCAGCGACGCAACGCAGCACCGCAATGAAATGCACCCCGCCGTCGAGGATAAAGCCCGCCGGATGGGTCGGCTGTTTCCGCCAGGCAGTCTCGAAGAAGCGGTTCGGATCACGGTCCGGATCGATGTTCGACCAGACGCGCACATGAACGTGCATGATCTTGCCGATTTCCTGTGTGAGAGTCTTGGCCCGGACGACGGCGCGGTCGTGGCGCATCTGCTCGGCGATGGCGAAGAGCGGTCGTGAGGGTGTCGGGAGGGCTTCGTATGCGGTGATCAGCGCGGTGGCGGAGCGTGTATCTGGGGCGAGGGGCTTCTCGCAGAGGACGTGTTTTCCTGCTGCGAGACATTGTTGCACGACGGTTGGTTGGATGGCGATGGGGAGGGCGATGATCACGGCGTGGATGTCGGCGCGGGCGAGTAGACTTGATAGGGGTTGGGTGGCATCGTCGTCGGAGTAGATTGTGATGGCTTGAGTGTTGGAGAGACCGAGTTGAGTCGCGGCTTCGACGAATGACTGTGCGGTTGCGCTGGAGCGCGAGTAGACTGCTAGAAGGGATGCATTGTGTTCGACCAATGCTGGGAGATGGGCTGTATAAGGTGAGTATCAGATGGTCAAGGGGACGCCAGCGCAGTTGAGGTACCTTCTTTGGCAAAGAGCCCTGCTCCAAGGAGTGCGATTCCAGCCATGGCTTTATGACTTTGTATTGATGAGGGGATGGGATTGGGATGAGGGGTCATTTATATCTAATCGTATAGTTCCAAACGGACACGGCGGAGACTCCGATCTGGATACAGTTAGACCAGGTGGGGTGGATACGAAGTGTACTCTGGAGTAGAGGCCAGAAGGAAAGAAAGTATACTCGGCGAAAGCAACACAGACAAAGACGTAGTATAATTAAAACTAAACATCACTGAACAGTCTAGCAACTCATTACACCCAACGCGACACAACACCCTTACAACACACGTCCCTTGACCTGCTTGATGCCCTTGACATCGACATCTCTCCACAGCAGAGTCGACACCCAAGTGATGCTATACAGACAGGTCGCAGCAATGAGCATCAACCGTTGAGTCTCGCTGTAGGAGCGGTCGATGGCCATCCGCGCGGGCGATCCATCCGGATACGAAGCCTGCACATTCATACTACCGTAGATACTAGCGAGATCCCCCTGGGCACTAGCAGGCAGATACTGCGCCAGCTTCTTCGGGAAAATGCCCGTCCACATGGCGGCGGCGATGGTCGAGCCAACCGAAGAGCCAATGCTAGAGACCATACCCTCCATGGCCAGCACGGCGGGGATATGTTGCTGCGACGAGACCGCCATAACCGTCATCTGCTCGCAGATGACGAGGGTACCACCGCCGAAGGCGATGAAGATCTGACACATGACGATGTAGCCGATGTTGACGCCAGCTTCACGGAAGTGGATCATCAGGCCGACACCGAGGATGGTGATGGGAACACCGAAGCAGAAGGCGTGCCACTTGAGGCGACCGTTGTACATCAGGATCAGACCGAAGACGACCGACCAGAAGGAGGAGCCGATGGTGTAGATGTTGGTGATGTACGTGGCGTAGGTGATGCTCTGGCGGAACACGACCACCAGCATCGAATAGAAGTAGTTGTCCCACACGTACCAGGCGATGTAGATACTTGCCGCCATGGTGTAGGTGAAGAAGACGGTGCGGTCCTTGAGCAGCGTCCAGGGGATGAAGGTGACGGGGGCGAGGTAGGCCTCGTAGAATCCGAAGGCGATGATGAGCAGGCCACCGAAAATGAGGAAGCAAATGATCAACGGCGAGCGCCAGGTGTCGGGCTGGTTGGCGTACAAGCTAAACGAGAGCAGGAACAGGGCCAGACCAGTGCTGAGCAGCAAAAGACCGCCGACATCAAACTCGATGACATAGTGCTTGACGGACTCCCAGGAGGTCCGGTTGCTCTCGCGCTTGGGAATCAATCCCATACGATCTGCCTTGTTCTGGTTATGCCAGAAGAGCCAGAACAGCGGCGCAGAGACGATCGGCATGACGATGGCCCAAATGCCAAAGCCCCAGCGCATGCCAATGGTATCGAGGATGCTCTGGGTGGCCGGACCGTATGCCCACACGGTGGCAATGTAGGGCGACGAGACAAAGCCGATCCAGAACGCCCGACGCTTCAGCGCGGAGGTATCGGCAATGAAGATGGTCATGGCAAAGTTGATCCCATTGTATCCCACCGAGTAGAACACCTGCGCCGCACAGTACAGCTTCACGCCATTGCAGGCGGCCATCATAATCAATCCCACGGTCATGCAGCCGACCATCAGGGCGAAACCCTGGGGACGACCCCAGATATCGATCAACTTGGCGTAGGGCAGCTTGACCAGACCGCCGATCAGGTTGGAGAGAATCGCCGTGGTGGCTGTGAGCGAGTGTTCGTAGAAAGCGCTGGTGACATACGGCGTGAGGGTGGTGACGATGCCCGAGGCGAAGGCCATGATGAAGTGGATGATCCAGATACTGTTCCTGTTAGTTGACACTTTGATCCCGACGCATCCATTGTCTCGAAAAAGACGTACATGATATAGGCGGCCACCAGATGCTTCATCGTCCACACCTGGGTCATGGCCTGCGCACTCTGCACACCATGCTGGTACTCGGTGTTGACCACCTCACTGGACTCATCATCACTGGCGACGTTGGTGTTGTTAGCCACCCCGTGTTTTTCCTTCTCACCATACTGCAACCCTTCGGTATCGTGAGTCTGACGCTCCTCCGTCACAGGCACCTCCTTGGGCGTGAGGTGAGGGAAGCGAAAGCGCATGGTGACTGATGGCTGAGACTGCCAAGGGGCCAGGAATTGAGGCGGGCTTGGAAAGGGCTTGGTATTGCGAATGCAGCAGCCAGGGAGAGACATCCAAGCCTCTAAATACTTGGCAAACATACATGAGAAAAAAAAAAAAAAAAAGCGCCCAAGAACGCTAACCTGAGACCATCATCCGGAAAAAACTCGACTCGCCAGTGGGACGACAGAAAGGCCCCCAAACAACGCATACGGTTCCGTGGACATCCCAGCCCTAGACCAGCTGGGCCACTCGTCTGCCTGCATTCACCGAGCCCAGACAACACCAGGAAGAAACCGGACAAGCGAGGGGGGGTGGGTCAGAGGCATGGGCTGCTGTCACGGTGAGAGGGCCATCCATGGACGCACCACACACTAGGGCTGCGTTAGATTATCTGATGATCTGATAAAATCCACTCCGGTATTGCCGGCATCGGCGAAATACGATAATTTCAAGCGTGTTTCCAGTGGAGTTGGTTCCACTTGGGGCCACAGCCTGGTTCCTACGGGCACGAAAGGTTGGTACCGGAACCAACTGGCGCGTAATACCGGAGATTATCTGATTGATATTGACGATCGTGCCGCGTTAGCCATGAAGTCTGGTGCTCTGGTAGGTCGAAAAATTGGGGAATTGTAGTGTTGACGTAGAGTTGCGAGTGTATCCTACCTAGGTACGATATGGAAAGAGAACCGACTGATATCGCTCCCTCTCACACCACAACGGAGATTTTCCGGTGTTATACAGGCTGAAATGGCCTAAAGGGGGTTGGAATTTACTATGAATGATGTTTTTCATAAGGAATGGCAGATTATGCGATACTAACCGATTGTTTCACACGCAGTCAGATAGATAATCATAGTCTAAATGCTAAAAGATAAAAGCACCATACAATAAGTTATTCCAACAAGACAAATGCTTCACACCATAATAAACAAGCTAAAACACGCTCGAATCCACTTGCGTCACCAACTGCGTCACAGCCTGCAACATCTCCTCCAGCAGCGCATCACCCAGCGCCTTCCACGACTCTGTCGTAACAATCTCGATCCCCAGCATGTCGCCGCGGGGGAACGCCTGCACCTTGATCTCGCGCAATGGCTCAAAATGAGGGTACACCGTCTGCATACGACTGTTGGCCCCGAGGAAAGACAGGCCCTCGACGTGCTCGACATCCTGATGAACGACCGTATCGAACCAGTCCACCGTCGCAGGCCAGTCGGTACACTGAGCGACAATCTCCTTTAGACCCATCCCCTCGAAACGTGCACTGGCCAGATGCTGTCGCTGCACCGTCTGGAGCAGATCGCGCGCCGTCCACTCGGGCTGGAAAGCCACACGCACAGGCACATACTGCCAACAGGGCCCAACCACAGCGTCGGCGTTGGGCAACTCATTATTCCGACCGCTGACGACCTCGCCGAAGACGACATCGCGGATTGCCAGTCGCTGGGCCAGACAGATGGCCCATGCGGCGGTTGGGAGAGTGGCCACCGTCACGTCCCTCGGACGAGAGGCAATGCTGACCTCCTTGAAAACGGCGTAGTGACAGGTTGGGTCCGACGGCACGCCCGGCTGGAGACGACTCATAGTCGAGCCCTGGAGGAGCTCGCGCCAGTAGGGGACGCTGGCGGGGATGTTCTCGCGGAGAGTATGGGCGACGAAGGACGAGAAGGGCAGGCCCAGCGGCACCGGACGGTCTTCATACAGCGCCGACAGCTGCTCGAGCAGAATGGGTAGACAGATCTCATCGTACTGTGCGTGCGAAATGCGCAGGATCAGACTGCTCGGACCGGCACCTGTGGGCTGCACCAGGAAGAATTTGCAGAAGGGCGAGCCCAGAGGAATGGTTGCTTGTACGTCGACATCGCAGACTTGTCGGCTGAAGGCTTCAACGTCTGCGCCAGCGTCGAGCTCATACTCGACGATAGGGCAGGGGTGATCTTCTACGACGACACCGTAAGAGACGCCTTCGTGCTCGACGAACACAGTGCGCAGGATCTCGTTGCGCGCTACTAGCTCGCGACAGCTGTCGAAGAGCTTGTGTCGATTGACGGCCACATCAAGATGGAACAACTCGTACCGAACGGAGAAGCGCGGTAGTCCGACGGTCGCATTGACGGCAATCTCCTGCAGTGGTCGTGTAGGATAGACGTCCGTGACCGTCCAGTCGCGCTGAGCCAGCGCTGGCCGGATGGCTGATTCAATGAAAGCGTCCACGCTGGGGACATTAAGCGTGCTAAACGGCTGATATGTAGGCACAGTAGCCATCCTTGACTCAGTCTCGATCTCTTCGGCGTGCTCGGCCATGTCGAAGAGAGGACGGTGATCAAAGACAGTGGTGACAGTAAGCTTGAGCCCGTCCATCCGAGCCTCAGAGACGAGCTTCATGGCACGGATGGAATCACCACCGAGGTCAAAGAAGTTGTCACTGAGGACGATCTCATCCGCGGGAATATCAAGCACCTGCGCCCAGACCTGCTGCAACTTCTTCTGCCTCGGAGTTGTCGGCAGCAGACTCTTATCATGGGGCTCCTTGCGGTTGCGCGCACCCTGGCGATTGACAATCTGCTCGTCCTTGCGACGCAGGATGATGATGCGGCCGTCGGCTGTATACTTGGCCAGCTGGTTGGTGCTATGCAAAGGAGAGCCACTGGGCAGCCAGCTCGGCGTGACTAGGGCAGACTCAGAGTTAGATTCGCGTTGGACGAGCAGTTCACCAACACCACCAGATGGCACAAGCTTCTCCGAGTCCGTGGGATCAACAATCCAGCTCGCCACCGCCCCAGCGTAGACCTCCTCAGCAGGCAGACTAGCCGGGCCAACCGTACTCAACGGCTGCTGTTGGGCAAAGAGATCCCCATCTCGCGTCTTGGAGCAGATGTCCTGCACCAGCTGCGACGGGTCAGCCAGGATCTGCTGAACCAGACGGTCAAAGTGCTTCAGCGCGGTGTCCATCTGCGACACATCGACAGTCTTCGAGTCGAAACTCGCCATAACGAGGAACCCATTGGGATCGACCGTGAACACCAGCATGAGCGAGTACGAGTTGAACTTGAGAGCTTCACGCGCAGCCTCGCCTTCACTCGTCGGCATGAACCCGGTGGCTGGATCGCGCTGCAAATCCAGCGCCTGCTCCTCCTCGATCGTCGGATGAATGACAATACCCGTGCGCAGCTCGCACGCCTCACGCGCGTCCGAGTTGAGTCGTCGGATGTGCTGCAGACCCGTGTGCTCGTGGGGGATCCGATGCACCATCTGCTCGTGGATCTGCTCGAGATATTCGGCGGCAGAGGTCGCCCCGTCGACGCGTACACGGACGGGCACGGTGGTAATCATCGGGCCTTCGATGCCCTCCACAGCTGCGACGGGGGCGTTCCGTCCGGTCAGTGTCTCACCGAAGACGACATCGTCGGTGGCCGTGTATTGCGATGCAAGCAGGGCCCAGGCGCCGCGGATCGCGGTGGCAATGCTGGTGGTCGAGCTGGATGCCGACTTGGGGAGCTGGACATAGTGCTCGAGAAGCGAGTCGGCACGCGCTTGATAGCCCGGATATGGAACGACGGGGAACTGCAGTGCAGTAGCACCCTCCAGCTGATCTGCCCAGTAAGCTTCATGGACGCTGCGGTCGTTCTCGCCCAGCCAGCGGATGAAGCTCTTGAATGGTGCCGGGCTACCGATGGGCTCCCCACGGTAGGCTTTGTTGACGCGGTCGATGACGAGCGGCATGGACCAGCCGTCATAGAGCGCATGGTGGATGCTCAGCACGAGATGGTGCTTGTCAGTGGCTGCGTCATGCACAGCAGCAAAGCGCGCCAGATCGGTGCCTAAGCCCATGAGATTGTTGGTATCCTGGGCGAGATATTCGGACAAATTGTTGCTCTCAGCCCAGGGCGTGTTCGTCGAAAGCACCACCTGCATGAGTCCCCGTCGGGGGACCTGGACAATACGCGTGCGCATGATGGCACAATCCTTCGTCACGGTCTCGAAAGCAGCCCGTAGACGTTGCGTGGTGGTGGCATCAGGAAGCTCGACGACACGTTGTGCCGTGTAGGCGTCTGCCACCTTTGCAGACAGAGCCATGAGGGCTTCCTGCAACGGCGTACACGGGTATACATCTTCGATTACATCGGTATCCAGGCCACAAAGAGCGGCAGTCTCTGTCTTGGCCGCTTCCGCGTCCCAGCCAGCTGGGAGCAGAGAGAAGGGGGCAATATCAGTCTCATCGTCGTTGCGGATCTCGGTCATCGTTGCTGCCAGCGCGCCCAGCGTCGGCGCGCGGAAGATATCAGTGACGCGCAGCGCCAGGCCCTGCTCTCGAGCAGCAGCTACTAGTTTCATGGCTTTGAGAGAGTCGCCGCCGAGACTGAAGAAGTGGTCTTGGATGCCCAGGTCTGCGCCGTCGCTGCCGAACATGGTGAGCCAGAGAGCGTGGAGGCGGCGCTCCATCTCAGTGCGTGGCGGGGTTTTCTCGACATGCGCCAACTTCAATTCAGCCAAACGGCGGCGTGTGAGACTGTTGCCCAGAGCGCGGAGCTGCTTGCGGTCCGTCTTGAGCGAGACCAGCAGCGGCATCTGATCGAGAGGGATGTATGCAGCTGGAATCATGTAGCGTGGCAAGTCGTCCCCAATAGCCTCGTCCATGCCAGCCAGGAGGGTCTGATATTCCTTCGAGAAGGATGTGATCTCGCAGGTTGTGCCGGTAGTTTCGCTCTTTTGCTCTGCCACGAAGACGACAAGAATGCTGTCGCTCTTCTTGCCACCAGGGGCAATGACCTCGGCAGCAACACTGGCACCAGCTGGCAGATGACTCCGGATATGATGCTCAATCTCGCCGAGCTCGACACGCTGGCCGCGCAGTTTGACTTGCTGATCAGCGCGGCCGATGAAGACAACAGCACCAGACGCATCCGGGTCGTAACGCACCAGGTCGCCGGTCTTATAGAGACGACCTTGACGACCAACCGCGTTGCCTCCACCAGCTACTAGCCAAGAAGGGTCCTCGATAAAGACCGCACGCGTCTTCTCCGGCTCATTGAGATAGCCGTCGCCGACAATGGGACCTTCAACAAGTAGCTCACCAACCGCACCCACGGGCGAGAGACGGTCATGGTCTGCTGGATCAACAACCCAGCTGCAGCCACCCACACCCAGTCCGATGCTCGTGTAGGGCCGATCAAGCGGGATGTTATTGTTGATGGTGCAGCCGACGGTACACTCAGAGGGGCCGTAGGCAATGATGATCTTCGTCTTTTGTCCCCAATCGGCAGCGTCACTGGCGGTGATCGCCTCGCCACCCAGACCCAGTACCTCCAGCTGGGGCATGATATCGGCGTCGAGCACGCGGGCTACCGACGGAGTCATATGCGCCATGTTGACGTTCATGCTACGGATGGCTCCGCTGAGGTCGTTGACGCGGGCATCCTCAGAGGGCACACAGATGCACCCGGCCTTGGCCAGCGTACACAGCATGCAGTCAACACTGACGTCGAAAGCGTACGAGGGGAAGTCGAGTACGCGAGAGTTCTCGTTGTAGCCGACAGCATCCGCACGCGGCACGGCACCGGATGTATAGTTCGCATGGGAGATGACCACCCCCTTGGGCTTGCCCGTGCTACCGGAGGTGAACTGGATGTAGCAGGTGGATGCCATGGGTACGGATGGCAGAGTGCGTGTCGTAGGTAGCGGCGTGGCATCTTCCTGAGCCAGCGCAGGTCCTACAGCAATCTGCGTGCCTCCAGGCACGATACTTTGTCCGAGGACTGTCTGCGCAACAGAGGTCAGGATGATCTCCGCGCCGACTTCACTGGCGATCGTCTTCAGCCGGCCCTCAGGCTGACTGGGGTCCATGAGCACCAGGGCACCGCCGGCCTTCATCACGGCGAGAACGCCGACAATCGTCCACATGGACTTCTCGAAGCAGAGGGGCACGGGGGTGCCGACTTGCAGGCCCAGGTCCATCAAGCGATAGGCTAATCGGGTGGAACGTCCGTCCAGCTCAGCATATGTCATTTCACCATCCCAGGAGACCACGGCTGGACGGTGTGGCTGGCGTTGAGCGTTGGCTGCGATCATATCGTGCACGCAGATGTCGATGGTGGGAGGAAGGGTATGGTTCCATTGCCAGATATGTGCCAGCTCGCGCGTGCCGATGCGCACAGCGTCTCCGACGGTACGCTCCAGCGAGGTGAAGAGAGAGGTAAGGATATCGGCAAAGACATCAGGGAGGACGGCAGCCACTGGCTGAGTGGCAGAGGGCGTACGCGGGTGTTGGCGGATGTAGAGTTGGTTCTGGGTGAGTTTGGCTTCCAGCGCAAAGGACCACTGAGTTGTCAGCCGAGTACTGTAGATAACTATGTTGGATGGGAGTACAGAGAACATAGGATAGGAACTATCTAACAAGAGTAATAGATACATACCTCGGCTGATGGGGCTGCATTCAGCAGCAATAGTGTATCACTGTCACTGCTCGGCTCTCTGCGCAAGGCACGAATCCCTTCCAACACCTTGGTCAATGGCTCTGTCTCTGCGCCGATAACCTCCGCGACGACGCCGCCTTGCGTCACCGACGTAGTATTCTTTGCATCGGCGACACCCCAGGCAAAGGCACCATCTTCGCTCTGCACGGTGCCACGCAAGAGAATCAGCACCCACGCAAGTAGCAGCAGATCTTCCTGCTCCGCCCGCGTATATGTCGACGGCAGCACGGCCACACATTCGGACCAGCGACCTGGGACACTATTCACCGCGGTGTTGGCGGGGTCAGTGGTTGCCAGCTGGGCGGCGCTGGGAATGTGTTCGCCCATGTTGGGGTATCTATCAATGCAACGGAATGGGTATCACGAACAAGACAAGAAGAAACAAACACAAGTAATAGCTGCACCCTCTGACCGTGCCTGGATCAGAAGGACTGGGTTTAAGTCTCCAGGCCAGGAATGAATCCAGTGGGTTGGGCTGTCCGATTCGGCGATACTACGGCCACCACTATGAGGGGCAGACCTTGATTAGGGTTAAATACATTGCGCAGCAGATCTCCTTCATGCTGCTTGGCGGCCATAATCAATCAAATCAATCAGTGTATTCCCTGGATGGACCTGTATTTTTGCTTCTGGGCCATGCATCCACCGGGCACGAAGAAGAGGGGGGGGTTGGAAGGCAACGCCCACTTTGGATGGTTTTTTTCTACTCGGTATGTTTTCAACAGACTGGGAATGATTTCGTCGGCCTTGACCCGCTGCTCCATCTGCAGAGATCGGCGATTCTAGGAGGACAAACGTCGAGGAGAAATGTCATGACGGTACATGTACGGATATACTTCGGGTACATACCATACAAGTACATACAGCAGATACTACCTAGGTAACTCCACCAGCTCCATGCCCTTAACCCAGAGGAGCAACTATGATTCTTGGCTGTTTAGGCCTTCGCTTAGGCAGGAAATGAGTGTAGGAAAAAAACAAACCAGCATAATCAGACGGGGACAAAAGAAAAAAGAAGAAACTTTCGGATCAGATAACCCCCTCGAATCCACCCCTCGCGGCGTGTTTCACTCGCCAGCTCTCCGAGGTCGGCTGGAAGTTCGTCTCTTGGCTTGTTTTTTCTTTTCTGGACTATTTTTTTTCTCTGCTGCTGGAGACAGCGAGGCAGTGCTGGCAGTGCCGAGTCGGAGTTCCAGACTGCAATTACGGCCCACGGGGGTTATCAATCTATTAGCACATCACCAGCTGGGCCCCGTCCAAGTGGAGCGGCCGACGAGACTGCGAAGAAGAATAATTCGAAGCGGTTGACGCCTGTCTTTGCTCTTGCTTCTCTGTCCGTGTCTTTCTGCATCTTCTTTGCTGTCCGGGCAAACCCAGACAGACAAATATCCATCATGGCGGCAGACACGACAGAGACTACTCCTCAAGAGCTGAAGGAGCAGAAGCAAAATGAGCCCGAGGAGAAAAAGGAAAAGAAAGAGGAGACGCCGCAGGAGCAGAGTGTAAGTGCTGCTGCTGCTGCGACATAGTGAATAGGAAGTTGATGTGATCTAGCTCCTCCACCGCTGCACCACCTTCGTCCGACTTCTCGTCTATGGCAGCCCCAGTCGCAACGATCTCATCATCCTCTTGACTGGCGTCGTCTCCGCAATTGCCTCTGGCGTCCCGTTCCCCATCATGAGTATCGTCTTCGGTCAGCTCGTCGACGACATGAACTCCTCCACCTGTAACGCCAATGCGACCAACGGCGACCAGTACCAGGACCAGATCAACAAGAAGGTCCTGCAAATCGTCTACATCGGCATCGCCTATCTCGTGCTGATCTACATCTACATTGTCTCGTGGAACCTGTCCGGTGAGCGGCTGGCCCAACGTCTGCGCGAAAAGTACTTCCAGGCGCTGTTACGCCAGGACGCAGCTTTCTTCGATAACCTCCCCGCTGGGGAGGCCTCTTCGCGCATCACGGGCGATATCACAACGGTGCAGCAGGGTACCTCCGAGAAGGTCGGCATTGTCATGAACAGCGTTGCCTTTTTCATCACCGCGTACATCGTTGCATTCATCAAGGACGCCCGACTGGCCGGCATGCTCGTCTCGCTGACTCCAGCCTATCTCATCATGTCCCTGGTCGGCGGCTACTTTGTGCAAAAGTTCTTTGGCGTCGCCCTGGAGAGCGTGTCCAAGGCATCATCCGTGGCGCTGGAGGCCTTCTCGAACACGACCGTTGTGCATGCCTTTGGCGCCAATGCCCGTCTGGAGGCCAAATTCATCGAGATTTTGACCCCTGGCCGAGTGGCCGGCATTCGTCGGGGCATTGCCACGGCGGCTCAGGCCGGTCTCTTATACTTTATCGCTTTCTCGGCCAACGCCCTGGCCTTCTGGCAGGGCTCGACCAAGGTTGCCAACGGCGTGGAGTCAGGCGAAGGGGGCATGACAGTCGGAGCCACCTACACGGTCATCTTTATTCTCGTGGATGGTGAGTATTCCACGTCTGGACCGGCATAACAGTGCTAATCGTGCGCATTTAGCCTCCCTCATTCTGAGCACGGTTGCTCCCTTCCTGCAGAGCTTCTCCGCCGCTTCTGTAGCATTCACCAAATTGGAAGCTGATATTGAACGACGTACTCCCATTGACGGCACTGCTCTGGAGGTCGGCCGTACACTGCCTGAAGTAACCGGCCGCGTGGAGCTGCGCAACGTCTCCTTCCGCTTCCCCTCGCGTCCGGATAAGCCTGTGCTGCAAGACCTGTCACTGGTGTGTCCTGCTGGCCAGCAAACCGCCATCGTGGGTCTGTCTGGTAGTGGCAAGTCCACCGTTGCCGGCTTGACGACACGCTTCTACGACCCCGAGGAAGGCAGTGTACTGCTCGACGGCCACGACCTGCGAGACCTCAACGTACGGTTTCTGCGCAGTACCATCAGCTTGGTGCAGCAGGAGCCATGTCTGCTCGATCGCTCCATTCTAGAGAACATCGCTTTGGGACTGGTGAACTCCCCTGCCCATGAACATCTGAGGGAGGTTCTTGCGGGCACTGCCCTGGCGGAGATTGCTGCGGCGGTGCGCCAGGGTAAAGACATGGTGCAAGCCTCTTTGGCATACGGAGATCACGGCCGCGAGGTGGTCGAACTGGTCGAGAATGCCGCCATGCTGGCCGATGCCAATGGCTTCATCGAGCGTCTGAAGGAAGGCTTTGGCACGAGTGTCGGTTCCAGCGGCAACCTCATCAGTGGTGGACAGAAGCAGCGGATTTCGCTGGCTCGTGCCCTCGTCAAGGACCCTCGGATTCTGATTCTCGACGAGGCCACCGCATCTCTTGACTCGGCTACGGAAATGCGTATCCAGCAGGCGTTGGAGAAGGTCGCCGTCGGCCGCACTCTGATCACCATTGCCCATCGTTTGTCTACGATCAAGAATGCCGATAACATCATCGTTATGCGCCAGGGCAAGCTGATCGAGCAGGGCACCCATGCCAATCTCCTCGAAGCCAACGGTGCCTATGCCGAGCTTGTCCGTCTGCAAAACCTCAACGTCAACGCCTCTGCGGAGCCGGAGGTTCCCTCGGTCGCCAGCTCGTCCACAGATGACACTCCCTTGAAGCTGGAAAAGTCTGGTATCACCCAGGACCTGGCCTCAGTGGACGATGTCCCAGCCGAGGACACCAGCCAGGACGCCCCTGTCGACGAGAAGACCAAGAAGAAACTGGCCAAACTGGAGAAGAAGAAGGCCAAGGCGGCAGAGGCCTTCGCCGTCGAGTCGCAGCGTCCGCTTGGGTCCACGTTCAAGTCTCTAGGCGCCATGTTCCGTCCCTACTTGTTCACTCTCGTCATTGCCGTGTTGGCAGCCGTCATCATCGGCGGCACATACTGTGGTTCGGCCGTGATCTTCGGGAATGTCGTCGGAAAGCTCAGTGGCTGCGAGGATCCCGACGAGATCCGTCGTGCTGGCGAGTTCTACGGTCTCATGTTCTTCGTGTTGGCGATTATCGAGTTCTTCGCCAACTTTGTCGGCTGGACGCTCTTCGGCTGGATGGCAGAGAAGGTCATCTACAAGGTGCGCGTGCTGTCCCTGCGCTCCATCCTCGAGCAGGACCTGGCCTGGCACGAGTCCAACGATCGTAGTCCGTCGATGCTGCTCTCGCTGATCACCAAGGACAGCAATGCGTTGGCGGGTCTGACTGGCTCGGTCGTGTGCACCATCCTGTCTATCCTGGTCAACCTCGTCGCCGCCATCGTCATGACGCACATCATCGCCTGGCGGATTGCCATTGTCTGTCTGGCTGTTGTCCCCTTGCTGCTGGTGGCCGGCTGGATGCGCGTCACCTCGCTGGCCAGCTTCGAGGAGCGCCATCTGGCTGCTTTTGCCAAATCTGTCGGTATCACCGTCGAAGCTGTCAACTCCATCAAAACAGTCATGTCGCTATCGCTGGAGCACGAGATCCTCGGCACCTACCGGCGGTCTCTGACAGGTCCTCTGCGCGAAGTCACCAAGCAAAGTGCCTGGGCGAATCTCTGGCTGGCCATCGGCTACGGGCTCAGCAACTTCCTCTATGCCCTGGCCTACTGGTGGGGAGCCAAGAACATCATCGCCGGCCGCTACTCGCAGACGCAGTTCTTCATCGTGCAGCTGGCCCTGCTGGTCAGCTCGCAGCTCTGGGGTCAAATGTTTGCTCTGGCGCCGGACGTCTCGCGCGCCATCCAGGCTACACGACGTCTGCTGAACCTGCTCGACCTGGGATCGACCAAGAAGCTCTCCGACCCGATCCGCGCCCTCCACGACGTCGAAGGCGAGGCACCATCAAACGAGAAGCCGTCCGAGGGCGGCGCAACCGGCGGCATCCGAGTGACCTTCAACGGCGTCAAGTTCTCCTACCCTGCCCGCCCCGACACACAAGTCCTCCACGGGCTAGATCTCGACATCCAGCCCGGCCAGTTCGCCGCGCTAGTCGGACCCAGCGGCGCCGGAAAGTCGACGATCATCTCGCTAGTCGAGCGCCTCTATGACCCCAACGCCGGCAGCGTGCACGTCAACAACATGGACATCTCGCGCAGCGACATCCGCTTCCGCGACGAGATCGCCTACGTGTCCCAGCAGAGCGTCATGTTCGACGGCACAATCCGCTTCAACCTCGGCCTTGGGGCCCGTCCCGGGCATCTGGTCTCGCAGACGGAGCTCGAAGACGCGTGTCGGCTAGCCAACATCCACGACGTGATCATGGCGCTGCCGGACGGATACGACACGCACTGCGGACCCAACGGCGATCGTCTCTCGGGGGGACAGAAGCAGCGGCTGGCGATTGCGCGGGCTCTCATCCGGAAGCCCAAGCTGCTGCTGCTGGACGAGTCGACCAGTGCGCTGGACGCCGAGTCGGAGCGTCTGTTGCAGGATGGGTTGGAGAAGGCCGCGAAGAACATGACCGTCATTGCTATTGCGCATCGTCTGTACACCATCCGTAAGGCGGATGTGATCTTCCTGATTGAGGAGGGCCGTTGTGTCGAGAAGGGGACGCATGCTGAGCTGGTTCAGCGCAGTGAGAGTTATCGCGTGAATGCGCTTAACCAGGCGGTGGATGGTTGAGTATGTGTTTTTTTTGTTTTGTTTTTTATATTCTTTCTGTTATACTTTAATACCCGATCATGTCGATTCCCCGGCCATAGAGATAGATAGATGTATTAGTCGGGTTGGGCGTTTACGAGAGTGATTCCCATGCATTGAATAGAACGGTCATAATTTGCATCATCTATATACGTGCCAGAAAAGTTGAAAATAAGCATAAAGTTATCTACAGGAAGAAAGGTAAAGAAGCCCGTCATATCATCGTCTACGCCGTGGGTTTGCCCAGCTGCATCCAGTTCCAGCAGACTAGATACGCATTAGCATCGCAACAAGCAGGGAAGTAGACATCGAGGAACTCACTTGAATAACCCAGATCATCATTAAAGAACATATTCCGCACATCATCACCAGAGGACAACCCCGTGGCAGGGAAGTATCCCACCGCTGTCGCACCCAACGCCAACGCCATCATCGGCGGAACATCCACCAGTTTCTGAAACTTGGGTTCCGTCTGATAGAGCTCCTGCAGCATCTTCTGGTGGATATTCCGAGCAGCAAAGTGCCCCTGATGCATGGCCGCACCGCCACGCTTGATACCAGACCACTTGCACAGATCACCGGCCGCATAATGGTATCCAGCGTTGGGCACATCACCAGCAAACTCCACCGTATCCTTGATATAAACATAGCCCTCTTCATCGACCGCCGCCGCAGGCAGATACGAAGAGGTCGGCGCGAAGCGAGACACGGCGTTAATCACATGGCTGGCCGTCAATTCACGCCCATCCGCCAGCTTGAGGGTATATGTCGTGCCAGCCGATGACTTGGCCGGGATGGTCTCCTGCACACGCGCGCCCATCACCATCTCGACGCCCGACTCCGTCAGCAGCTCCAGCGTCTTTGCGCTGAACTCTTCGGGCAGGTCCTCGGACGAGAGCAGTTTGGTGCGTGAGTGCACCAGCGTCACTTTGGTCTCGGGACGAAGCAGCTTCATCTCGGCGGCGATTTCGATACCCACGGCACCTGGATTCGTTAGCCTGGTCATCTCCCAGATTGGACTGACCGACGCCAGAGGGGTGAAAAGCTTACCTCCACCGATCACAACGACACCCTGCGATGCGTTCTCGATCGTCGTGACTGATTCGTTCGTCTCGGCCAGATACTCCTCGCGGGTCAGGGCTTTGGGCGCACTAGGCCACTCGCGCTTCAACCCCGACGCCGCGATCAGGTAGTCGTACGAGACCTGCGAGATCTTGTCCTGCTCCTTGCCCGTGCCGCGGACGGTGGCGGTCTTTGTCTCGCAGTCGACGTTCTCGACGCGTCCCTGCATCCAGCTGACTTCCTTGGACTGCAGGGCGGGGATATCTTCGAATTTCTTCCAAAACGATTCGGCGTATTTGTTCGAGGCGACGGCGAGGGGGACTCCGATCAGGTGGACTATCTTGTTGGCTAGTGTCTTGAGGAAGGGTGTTGAGGGAACATACAGTATCCGTCACGCTCGTCCACGATGGTGATCTCGACCGGCACCTTGTGCTCTGGTCCATTATCTTCCGGATCCAGGTTAAATCTGTTCTTGTTTCCATGACAGAGATCCAGCAGGTTCACTGTCGCGGCGAGACCGGCGTACGAGCCGCCCACGACGAGGACCTTGAACGGGGGTCTTTCTTCCAAGCTAGGCATATTGACGCAATAATCACGAAAAACGTTCAAGCAATAATGAGATAGCCAGCAAGAAGACGACGGATAGAGCAGAGAAACAAAGAGAAGAAAGAAACCCACGATCGAGGGGCAGACGACTCGGAAACACCGCTTCCTGGAACGCGCTATCAATCAGTTCTCCACCAGCACTATCATCCATAGAATACATCGTCCGGAACCGGCGAACTAGCGCTTTACGTAACGAGGCGTGGCTCGCGTGGGTTTAAGTTATCAGATCCGTACTTTCTGTATCGACGAGGGCTTGGCTGTAATGCAATTTCCGGTCTGCCCCTCCCCAGCGAGGGAAATCATGCGATGGTACGGGGTAGAACGAGGAGAATCGGCTCGAATTCATCGTGGACAGATTGTTCTTCCTACGGCCGACATTCTCGCAGCAGGTCTTCTCTCCATCGCAGTTGTCTACTCTTACACCTCATCCATCATGGGCTTCGTCGTCTTACCCGCCACTCTGGCCAACATCCGCGCCGTCTACGATGTCTGGTTCGCCTCATTCAAGGGCCAGGTGATTCTCGATCTCATCTATCCCGACACGAACCTCGACGACGAGGCCTTCCGCCAGCTGCATGCCGACGGCACCCTCGAGTACTGGAAGGGCCTCACCATGGAACACACCTTCAAGTGCGTCGACACCGACACCGGCCGCATTGCCGGCATGGCGACCTGGCAGGTCTACTGGCGCGAACGCACCGCCGAGGAGCGCGTCAAGCCCTGGATCGGATGGTTGGAGGGGGAGCAGCGCCAACGCGCCGAGACATTCCTCGGACAGCTGTGGGAGAAGCGCGAGAAGTACATTGCCGAGAAGAAGCATATCTGTGCGTATTCCCCGATGGAGCGCATGTGAAAGTGTGTGTTTGTGTATGCTGACATGCAACGCGATGCTAGATTGCCATACTGTCGCGGTGCATCCGGATTATCAGGGCCGGGGGGTGGGAAAGAAGCTGGTGCAGTGGGGATTGGATAAATCGGAGGAACTTAAGGTGCCCATTTACTTGGAGTCCACGAGGGAGGGTCTCCCCCTGTATGAACGCACTGGTTTCCAGACTCTGTCCGAGGGGGTCGTGTTTACGCCAGAGGTGACGCTGCTGAAGGAGGACGTCCAGGCGCCGTTGATGGTGAAGATGCCGGTCTCTGCCGGGGGAATGACGTTTGAACAGTGGGTAGACGGCGGATACGCGACGCTCTAGCGGGAGGATCGTGTAATAATAATGTGTTATGAAATTGAATAGAATAGAAGAAAATTCTCAGATGATGCTGTACTGTGTCCGGGAGCTTTGGATCCTTCCGAGCCGTTTTCTGGGTCGGTAAGACGCTCCACCGTGACTGTATGATACAAAAGACCCTCTGGTATGCGTCTGAAATACATCTGATACCCACTAGTAATGCGAGTCGGGATCTTCTCGTCCAAGTGGACTGACTGTCTCCTCCACAGCTTGACGCTCTAGCCGAGTGTGACCCGACGCGCACACAGCCCCTCTCGATGCGGGATTTGTTTGCCTGCTCGTGAAGGTGAAGAACCGGAGAAATCGCAGCTAGCTCAATCTGAGCACTTGCTTCCTGAGGGTGAACAAGGAGGGGGCAGAGGGACATGCATGGCACTCCTGCACCCATGCAACGACTCCGTAATAAACACTGCAGAGAATGCTCTTCACGGCGGGATTTCCCGACCAACTCGGGCATGTATTCTGGTTTTCGAGGCTATCCACATGATAATATGGCAATTTTGCTCGGATGGTCCGTCCTGCTCGTCCTCCACTCGTACTATCTGGATGGATATGCCCCAGCATTCCCGTTCCATCCGCCACCGACGTAGCGGTGTGTCCACCGGAAGATTATCAGATTGATAAAACTCTGCATCGCTGATTGATAAAGTTTTTCCCGGATCCGAGGCCATCCTGGTTGAAGGATGCTCCGCCCAGGGACTCTAGGGCCATGCCGCTGCAGTGGCCCGGTGGTCTGACCTGGTGCCAGCCATTCCGAGGCTCCATTTTAAATTGAATTTCTGGTCATGCCGCGAGGAAATGACACACCGGAAAAAATCCTGGACTGGAGCTCCGTCGGTCTACTGTGTAGGAATGCGTGGGTCTGGGGACGGGCGCTGGTTTCTGAGGCCCAGAATACAGACGCGGAATCTCCGTGGATCGGAGCAACCAGGCGTTGACAGATATTGCTCTGTCTGAAACGATATGAACTCATGGCTTGGATTGATATCAGATCTATAGATGAAGATATTTCCCACACATAACGATTCAGGCTGTTGAAGCGCGTTCATGGGCCATGTCGAGTACACTCAACACCATCAAACATCTCGGAGAAGCATCCCACCAGAGAAAGGCCCTGCAGACCAGACAAGAACGACTGCGCGTTAAATCCGCTCGATCCTGTAGATCTTATCTGATCCAAGTCTGACGCCCCACGGGTTATCAGATCGAGGCTACCGTCTCACCAAATGGTGCTGCTGATCGCAAACTGGGATGCAGTGACGCTGCTACAAGTCCACTGGAGCTCAATGATCGCTGGCATTGGCTCAGATGATCCCAATCTCACCTTCATCATGGAAAATCGCTCAAGGAGTCCTGGTAACGTGCGCGTCTCGCCGACATCGGGTGCGATGAAGCTTCAAAAGCAGCACGAGCAGTCAGCCCTATAATATAGTGAGAAAAAAGCAGATAAGATCAAGTCAGGCCATAACTGCACAATGTATTTCCTCGCAGCCGTATCTCTGCTCGTCGGCGCCACCCTGGCTGAGTACGACACCTGGCCGTATCAAACCTTCAAGTCAAGCCCCCTGGAGCCCCCCGACCTCACGATCTCCAAGACCGGTCCTACCAGTCCGGGGTATCTTTTCTTCGACCAGTCATGGCACGCTCATCAGTACGGTGTGTTCATCATGTCCGAGGACAATGAGCTTATCTGGCAGAGTGGCCGCGGTGATCTCAAGGGCTTTCGCGCGCAGGAACTAGACGGCCAGCCGGTGTTGACGTACTGGAACGGACTGGGTGTGCCTGAGCCGTTTGGCTGGGGATATGGCTTGATTCAGATCCTGAATCAGCACTACGAAAGCATCTACAACGTCACGGTCACCGACGACAACTACACGGCGCTGGGCAGCATCAACAGCACCAGCTTCTACTCGTGGCTGGATTTGCACGAGAGCACCATCACCCCTCAGGGCACCATGCTGGCCACCGGATACAATATCACTCGCGCGGATTTGAGCTCCGTTGGTGGCCCTAAGAACGGCTGGATTGCCGACTCGCTCTTCTACGAGATCGATATCAAGACCAACGAGATCCTCTTCCGCTGGAGTGCCCTCGACCACATTGATCAGATCACCCTCGAGGACGTGCAGCAATTCTATCCCATTGAGGACTGGGGAAAGAACTCCAGTGCTCCGTACGGATACTTCCACATCAACTCGGTGGATAAGTTCGAGGATGGCGCATATCTGATTTCCTCTCGCTACTACTCCTCCATCTTCCGCATTGCCACAGATGGCTCCATCGACTGGACCCTGCAGGTTTGTTTCCCACGATAACCTCCTTTGCACAGATATCTAACGAAACAATATCCAGGGCAAGCACGGCGGCGACTTCTCCCTCGCCCACGACCTGCACTTCTCCTACCAGCACGACGCCCGCATCCACCACTCGCGCAACGGCCACATCCTAATCTCCATCTTCGACAACGCCAACTCAGACGTCACCAACAGCACGCACACAACAGCAGGCCTCTTCATCGAAATCAACACACACACTAAGCAGGCGCGCAAGGTAATGCAACTGGACGATCCACACGACCTGATCTATTCCACTTCGCAAGGCAACACCCAACACCTGCCCAATGGCCACACCGTCATGGGCTATGGCTCTACCCCCAAGATCAAAGAGTACAGCACCAACGGCACCTGCGTGTTCACAGCGCAGTTCGGCCCCCCTGACGTGGTTGCTTCGTACCGTGGCTACCGTGTCCCCTGGGTGGGATTGCCCAAAACTGCGCCTGATGCGTTTGCCTGTGTTGACCGTGCGTTCAACCGGACGAATGTCTATATGAGTTGGAATGGGGCGACTGAGCATGACTTGTGGAGAGTGTTTGGTGGTAAGGCTCGTGAGGCGCTGTTTCCTGTTGCTGAGGCTCATAGGACAGGCTTTGAAACGGTGGCTGTCGCCGAGGGGGTACTGAAGTTTGTCCGGGTTGAAGCTCATGGTGTGGGCATAAAGACAGGTGTTTCTGGTGTTGTACCTGTCAAAAGTCAGTGTTAGAGGGTTTATGGTATCTATGTATACTTTGTTGATGGGGGGACTGGGAGATATGGTGTTTTCTTTTCCGTCGATGGTATGATCTGTATAATTTTGACAGTTCGATGATTTGTGGTGCACCGACACAATAGACATACAGTATATATATTTACATGTGAATGGATCCCTTGAAAGACACTTTGCCGGGGTTTTTATGTAGCGATGTGACAGCAACTTATGCATTGTATTATATGGAAGGACCAGGTGAAAATACCGAGAAAGTTCTCTGTTGGAACAAATATATCCAGCTCACGAGGCCACAATATTAAACTAATACAGTAGACTCGAACGAAGCCGCCGACGCCGACACGTCACGGCCTCCCCTGGCTGGCAAATCTTATGAGAGACAGTCAGATCAGTCAGGATAAATGTCCTGGCCATTAGAAGAATGCTGTGTAGGAAATGGCTGCGCCTCACTTGTCCATGGTGTTTGGTCAATCACCATCTAGAAGAGAAAGGATTTCTGGCTATATAAGTCGATGTTGAGTGGGCAAGGAGTCGAGAGTTTTTTCGGTGAAATTGACATTGAATCTTGGGCGATCCTACTGGTGGTTCTAAATAGTTGGTGCTTAACATCTCGATTCGGAGATATATGTTCGCGTAGCTCTTCAGGGACAACGTCCAAAATGACAATTTATTTCATGAATGTGACGGACGAAGATATAAACAGTAGATCGTCAAATCTCAATTGACTGGAAAAAGATAAACTACAACACGAACTTATTGACATGTCACTTAGTTCGAACGCGACGGCAAAATCCTTAGAGATTGAAGCAGTCGACCAGAAGAATTTAAATCGCAAGATCCCATCCTCCATCAAGCATCACGCAGTCACCTCGACAGGTCTCATACCATCAATCAGAAGGAGGGGTTGGCATTGACCAGGAGCTGCTCGAAGTAGGCCTGCAAATCATTAGCTGAATTCAAACCCAAGAACTCGAGATCACATACCTGGAACCAAGTTCCGGCCTCAGGGGCGGGCTTCAGGGCATCGCTGTATCCGCAGTGGGCATCGTATCTTTCCGCACTGGTGTCAGAAGTACCATCGCTCTCACCACCAGGCTTGACCCAGACGAACGAATCAACCAGGGCGTCGCCAGTGTTGGTCGTGGGTCGGACACCGAATCCAGTGCCGATCACATTGCACCAGTCACCCCAGGCGTTCTGTTCCGTGGGCTGGACACCATTACGGCCTAGAGGTCATATTAGGCAATGCCACCACAATTCACGACAAAACACGTACCAGTATCAACAATAAAGTGGGCATCGAAGCCCTTGTTCTTCAGCAACGGCGCGATAGCATTGATGTATCGCTTCTCGTCACAGTTGGTGTTGGGGGTGGTATAAGAGGGACAGGTGCTGATGGTCCAGGCATTGTAGTTGGCCACATTGGTGGCAAGACCACGCACAGCGGCGGGGGAGCCGGCATCCGAATACACCCCAGCGTAGAGCTCGGCGGCAGGACCGATATTGGCCGACCAGCCGAGCCATCCAGCGTGTCCTGGTGCCGCTTAGTATGAGGGACTATAGTTAAACGGAGTGAATACGTACCGGCATCGAGATACATCGACACATTGGGCAGGTTCAGCTGTTTGAGAGCGTAATTTGTACACTCCAGATAGGCAGACTCCGCGTTGGCGCACTTGGCCACGTCCATGTTCGTGACCAGGTTGGCCAGACTGTCAGGCTCTGTTTGAAATTAGCCGGTTGCAATTATACCCACACCAGACGGAAACCATACCGATGACGAGGATGGTGTTGACATCGGGGTAGTCGAGCAGTTGGGCACGGATTGAGTCAATGTATGCCTTGTAGTGCTCGACACCATTCTGGTCAATGAAGTACTCGCCATTGCTGGCAAGAGCGGCACAGTCACGATCCGGCAGGTCATAAACCACAAAAATACCGGCAATCGGAGGGCTGGCACCGGCGGCATTCTTCGCCTTGATATCGCTGAGATAGGTGCCCATGCTGGGGACCTTGGCGGCGGTGTCACTGGTACAGTTAGATATGGAAGAGTCAACACAATGAGTGAGAGGATTTCTTACAGCCAAGTGAACGAAGGAACCTCGGCCACCTCGCTGGCCTGGGGGTGCAGGGAGCTGGCCAGGGACGGCATGGCGAGGGTGTGAACCTCCGACGAGTAGTAGGGGTTGGCATAGAGTTGATATCCGCTGAACGGGTTGCCGGATGGAGCGGATGTAATCGTGCTGCTGGAGGAGGTGGTCGTGGCCGTACCAGTCGTCGTCGTTGACGATCCTCCCGTAGTGGTTGTGGTGGTCGTGGTGGATCTCGTCGTGGTGCTCAATGTGGTCGACGTGGTGCTCGACGCAGGAAGACATTGCGCGTAGTCTAGCTTGTTAGCGATGAGGTCCAGCAAGCGGGTTTGCCCGACTTACAGTCATTTTGAACGACACAGGTGGAACCAGCAACACAAGTCGTTGGACCCGTCCATCCAATACCACCGCCTAACTCTGTTAGTGCTTTTCTTCAACGTTCCATGGAAAGGCTGCGTACACTGGCCCCAGAGGGTCTGTTGGGCCTGCACAGCCGGCAGGAGAAGGGCAGCCGCGAGAGAAGAAGCACGTCGCATGATGACTATTGTTTTGCTGTTGATAGACCATGATCCATAGCGGCTTCCGGTGGACTTTATATATGCTGGCCTCTCAATCAAGCGGAAGTCAAAGCCGACCTGCCGTCGCCCGCATATGACGCCGTTCCTGACGGAGAAGCATCAGGGGATAAGATGCCGTGAAGAAACGAGTTTAGTCCAAGCCACATCGTCTGCAAGACCCGAAATGCGGAACGGAAGCATCAGTATGGGGTAACAGGTTGCAGGATCGCTTCTTCGTCCGAGTATATTACACGGACCTTGCCCCGTGAGGAGATTATATACTCGATCACGCTAGTGTCGTAACTAGCATCGTGGCTGGACGTGTGACGCGCCTGTTTTTTCTGAAGAATGACGGTGATTGGTACACCTCGTAGACCTTCATTTATCCGGCAATTGAGACTATCCTGGTGGCGTTCGTACCAGTGCTGCCGGTTCTTGTTAGGGGCCCTGCGTGCCGATTTCCCCACCGCCATGCAGCATGAGTGCGGAGACCCGGGGGAGAGGCCGAGTGAGGGGTGCATTTCTCCTGGAGGGATGTATCGGCATGAGTAATATCTCAAAGCAAGTCGCAAGGTGGCATCCATGGTTCCCTCGTATCCAATCGGCAATGTTGCATTGATGTGCTTGATGGGTAAGCTTCATCAATCTGGTTTCCCCGCCTCCACAGGATCATCCCATTCCACTTCTTCAGAACCCCAGAGAAAAGAACACGGCTTATTTGCCGGCGGCTGATTGAGCTTCATTCCGGTTTTGCGGGCCGTTCAGCCATTATCCGGGGAAAGCTGAGGGGATATTGCCAGGATACTCCGGAGTGAGTGGTCGGATCGCATCATGGACCGACAGATGAAGAATTGCCTAATCGATTAATTCAGACTTGGGCAGGTTTCAATGAACACTGCAGCCCATCTCGGGTTGAAGTAGCGTCAGAGAGCACAATGCGTTCCCATATTGATCCTTAATATGGAACCACCGTTTCAGGATCCTCCCTTTTACTGCACTAGTTCTCTGAGTGGTTGCAACTTGCCTGTTTGGGACTTCGGCCTCGAGAAAGGTAGTCTGTAATCCTCCAGCATGACTTCAGCCAACAGTCTACAACAGTCATTTTCCAGGCAGACAAACATTCCGGCAAGCGTAGTCCGGAGCATGCATGTTGCACCATCTTCTCGAGTCAGATAATGTCGGACGTGCAGCGCGTGCGGATTCCATTTTTGGAAAGTCCGTAGTCGATTGACGCACGTTCCACTAGCAATGTTGATTCCTGTCCGTGTCCAGTTGAGAAATGCACCCATAAGGATAATCTTGCTCGAGTTTCATATTCAGAGAATGACATCATCCGGGAAGAGGGCATCAGACGGCATCAGACGGCATCAGACGGATTGTGATCCAGCAAAAGGCCCTCTGGGTTTGGATGAGTGTTGTTCTCCGGACAAAATCTCCGGATAAAGTCATTCAACCATCGAGTGAGCCTTAAAGTTGTTCAATGCAGATTGAGTAAACCTCTCTTTTCTCTTCCATGTGCAACATTAGCTGTACGTAGCCCAAGGGTTTGTGGGATGGCTAGAAAAATCCGTAAACGGCATCAACGCCATTGGAATCCGAGCGGCCTGCGGTGACAACACTTCAGATATTCATAATAAGCCAGCGATGACACTGTTCTATTCAGAGTCAAAGAATTCCCTTCCTTCAGACACTCTCACGTTTCTTGAACACGGTGGTGCTTACTGGGTCAGCATCTGTCTCGGTAATTAATTTCCTGTAATAGCTCATCACTCTCGACAGAGACTAGGACCCAAGAGCTTCATGAGGCAGGTTGAGGATAATCAGCCCTCCTAGGCAGCTGTCAATATTGAAGTCTATCGACTATTATTGAACAAAGATTGGCACACGAATTTTGGAACCCTGAACACTGGGCACAGTCCTGCGCCATGAACCCCCTTGACCGGCAAGTAGGTTCGCTGGGGGCAGAAAGCACAGAAAGCACACTGAATGGCATGAATGAATACGCCTTGTGAGGATCAATAAGGGAAGGACTGAAACACAAGAGTTGATTGCAAGCATCAACTCGACTGATCTCCTTGTCCTGTCCAGCGTAAGCCAAATATATCTTGGTCCCCTCCGACGCGTTACACATTTTAATGGCTATGAGCGCCAGAATTAAGAGGGCCCGACCGAGGTAATTCACGGCCATCATATCAAAAATCAGGAAATAATTCCAAGGGACCTGTTAGATTCATTGTATGCGCCTGGATTTGGCCATGATGAAGGTGAAATGCGATCTCTGTATGTGTACATCAGATTCGGGTCAATGTTCGTCCGGGGGTACCGAGTATGACATCATCTGTATACATCTCGTCAGTCTTCACATTCCACCAATGTAAATGGGGACGACAGCATAACCAGAACAAATGGAAAATTCAAGACGCTCTTCAAACAAGCAGGAACGACCGTGATCGCGTCAACATTGCAGCTCGGATTCCCCAAGGCCTTCAAATTGTTACCAATCAGGTTTTATGCTCTGCGGCCTGTGGCTCAAGCTACGTTCATGGGAGGAATATTTCACTCGCATGTAACTGACAGCAACCAGTGTAACATGGGTTTGCAGCAATAGAAGTATACGGATTTCAAACCTCACATGTGCTATGTATGCCGCAGGGCCTTTTTCCGTTTGCGGTCAAGACTTGAGCCTCAACAGAAACCATCCCGAAATTGTGTGGCGGAAAATGAACAATGCGAAGTCCATGTAGACCTCGACGGCTCAGGAATAGGACAAAGAGGCCGAAGGACAAAAGCAAATGTGGATGAAAGTCCAAGCTCCTGTGATAGACCAAGAGAGTCTGGTATTGATTCTACCTCAAACCAAGTCACACGCCAAAGGGCGTCAACTTCCACAACTTTCGTTCAACTTCCAGCTCTGCTTCATATCTCCGCCCGAAGGTGCGATAAAAGAGAGCTTCCTGTATCGGCTTCCATTTCGACGCATACATAGCCTTCGTGAATTCCCAATATTCGGGTTTATAACCCGCACATTCCCAGTCAACGATGCCGCTGAGCCGGCCACCTTCAAGAAGAATATTCGTCGCATGCAAGTCCGAATGGGTAAAGTAGGATGCATGATTCTGGGGTATGACTTGCCCATCCAGAGCTTCGGTTATAGTGCAGCCCAGATGACTTGCAAGATAACGATTGAAGTCCGCCTCCGTGTTAAATGGCCCCCCAGATCCATCGGGAAGACGGTGGTCGACCATTGGGCCTCCAAGTGTATCTCCAAACGGGTAGGCTGTTTGGTTAGGAATCTTTCTGAGCTGTGCAATACAAACGGCTAAATCATCTGCTAAACGGTCACGTTCCTCGTAGGACATGAGATGTGCAACATCGCCGAGCTGTGCTCCTGGAAGGTGGGTCATGATGAGGTAGGTCTTATCGTTGTACGTGCCGACATCGACGACTCGTGGGGCTGGGATAGTGGTATATCTCTCTACTAGCCTGAGGGCATGCGGTTCGCTCTTGGGGGCATTGATACACTCCTTCATGACCAGTCCGAAAGGTAGCCGCTGAATCCAATCTGTTAATGCGGGTCCATACATCCAACGCCCGAGCGGCCAAAGGAGGAGATACAAGCGCATTCGTATCGGGAGAGGGACGCATCGCGATAACGTGTAAAAGGCTCGTCGGATCAGTGGGGGCCAAAGAGCTAGCCGTCATCAGTCATTGCAAGGGTACAGTTCTAACATGTCCACCTACTCCTTTCTGGTGGCGGCCAACCTGATGCAATTTTATCCTCGATGGAGAAAAGATGCAATGCTGTGGCAAAACGAAAATGCACCTCGAACAAAAAGTTGTTCGGCAAAGTAAGACCAGGATCCGGGGTTGGTAGCTTGAAATGCCATGTTCCGCGGTCGAAATGGGTTCCGTCTCCAAAGACCAGATTTTGGGGCTCTTCAGGATAAAGCTTGCGGAGAGAGTACTTTAAAGACCACTGTAAGTAAGTGATGTGACAGTGTTGGGGCGTCAGTTACGTGCCTGGGTAACTGGACCGCTGTCTTCACTGTTGCTTGGATAGCCAAGTTCAGCTCGGACTCGTGCCAAAGACCTAATATCTACGTGACCTTGACGAAAGGCTCGATGGACACTGGGAGACAGACGCCAGAGGTTCTGTAGGGCGGCTCCATCGTTGTCATGACAGTCAAGGAGGGCTTCAACTCGTGCGACGTGGTGAGGAGTCAGGAAGGCATCCAGGATCTCAGCCTCAACCAAGGTGTCGTGTGACTGGGTTCACATCAGTCAATGATAATATTTGACGCAGAACTCTAGGCCTTACGCTATTCGATTTGACTCTCCGAATTACCGAGGGAGGGATAATATATGCGGATTCCACGGACCCCTTTGGCTTGCCGCCATCCTCTGCGGATATGGCACAGGAGAAGCCATCTCGCCGGCACAAGAGCGTTTCCAGATGATGTGAAACTGGATCAATTGTTGTAACTAGACCTGATTAGCTAGGATCGAACGACGACCGACTGATCCTGAGACTTGCATAGGAACACCAATCGCCGCCAGTCCCGTTTGAAGGATCGCAAAGACGGCTCACTATCGCCATCCGGACTGATCCTGGCGCTGACATACTGAGCGGCTAAGTTTGGATCGACCGCAGCTTCCACAAAATGTTTCAGAAGCAGGTGTTCCGTGGGAGAAAGATCAGCTGAAGAGATGACCTCCAATACCCCAGTCGAATCAGCCATAGGAAGGAGAATTCCTGAATTGCCATACAGATCAATGCTCAGGTCGAAAGCTGGGAGTCCGGTCTTCCAGATAAGAGTTTCGCTTTCAAATGGTTGCCTCGTGACGTACGATGATGCGGTTCAACACCTCCCAGTCCCCGAGAATATGCGCTGCCAATGTGCGGGCATCCTGCCCGGCCTCTCGGGTTCTCCGAGTCACTGTCCCGCAGGGATGCAAAAGCCCTTGCCCAGCGATTTGGCCTTTTTGCGTGTTCTCTCTGCACAGTCTCTTCTGTCTGTGGGATGACGACCGAGAGCGTCTCAGGAGTTGTGAGCCGAAGTTTGGGTCGCGTCGGAAACAAAAAAAAAACACCAGAAAACGCGTACGAACCACAAGTGATATATCTCTTTTGGGAAGTCACGTGGTCATTCACTGTCCAGTATATAACATGCTGATGGATGTACAAGATACTGTAGAAATGCTAGAATATCGATGGGAGGGGGCCGTTACAAGTTGAAGTGGGCTCTAGAAATTTGTTGGAAGAGTGTATTCCTGTGTTGTGGGCTCTCAAAGGTAGACGGTTATATATCTTGGAAGCATGTAGAGAGGATATAAATATAGTTGCAGGAATCTCTAGCGCTGTCAACAAGCTACAAACAGCGGCCTTTCATTCTTTTGTCTCATCAACTACACAACATCTCATCATAAGAAACAATCCCCTCGCCAAAAACACCCGGCACATCTAGCGATTCGGCAAGAGACGGGCGACTCCGTTTAAAGCTTTCCAAGAAGGAAGCGAGTCGCATCAGGCACATCCGACACATAGGTGAAGTGCGCGGCAGTGATGATCAGGGTGCCGTCGCAGACCAAGTCACCCAGGGCACAGTAGATCTTGGTCTTATCCGTGGGGAAGTTGGGGATACGGCCATTGTCCTGCTCGTTGCGGGTGTCTCCGAACAGGACGACACCCTTGATCTGGTTCTTGATGGAATCCGAGAGCTGGGAGATGGCGTTGTGCATGACCGCAGTTCCTTGACTATGGAAGAGTCAGCTAAGGCAGAGCTGGACTTGGATGGGCAAGCGTACCTGTATCCACCCGCCACGATCTTGGTGTTGGGGCACTTGGATGCCGCCAGCTCGAAGAGCCCGACGGCCTCTTGAATGGCCGCCTGAGAAGTGCCCGCGGGCAAGAAGTTGGATGCGAGATCAGCGGTGTACCGGGGAGCAACGCCCTGGCAAGCAACCTGGCCGATGCGAGCCAGCTTGAGCTGGTCACAGAGGGCTGGGCCGGTGGAAAGTCCCTGTGGTGGGTGAGCGCTGGCATCGGGAGAATGGAGGAGATGAAATCATACGAGGTAGCCGGTCTCAGTGGAGGCACGGGCAAAGATGAGAGTGATATCCTCGCAAGCGCCGACGCGGAGTTCGTTGCCAGTGACTAGGAACATGTCAGTCGCCGTACTTCTCACGAGTGCAGGCCCTGCACTGAATCAGGGAGCATACGCTGGCGCTTCTCCATATCCACGGGGCTGGCAGCAGCCAGTCCGGCGAGGAGACCCAGTGCAAAGTGGAACTTCATTGCTGCGAAGAGGTAGAAGATAGTAGAGAGGATTGTTCTCAGAGTGGTCGTGTTGTTGTAGATGGAGATGGCAATGAGAGACCGGATTCCACCCCGGTTTTATACTAAAGCGCGCCCATCATCACGCACCACGATACCCCCGGCACTTCTGCGGTGACGACAAACTTCGGCACTTCATCTTTCTCTTGCTGTGAAGAAACTGGCTTCATTGTCCATTCCTCGGTATAGGGATTCTTAAGCCCCAGTTTTCGCGCCTGTTGGATGCGGAGGACATGCATTCTGACCGAATTGAATCCCACGCCATGTATACATCTGCACGCCATGAAAGTCTGGGCATTTTCCTGGCAATGAATTCCACCGCTCGGCGAGGAGCCAAACCTGGGGAAATGGAGAGATTCCCCGCCACTGGCAAGCCCAGGCGAGTGGCCGCACGGCAAGCGGACCTGACGACAAGCCCTTGGCAAATTTAGTTTAATATAAATCATTCAGACTCGGACGACCTCCGCCCCTCTCGAGGTCTTGGCGACGCGTTCTGCCGAGGATGCCAGAGACTCTCCGGTGGCTTTTCGAGCTGGGGATGCGGGGGAGGCGTTGGCCTAGCATATCAGGAGGGATGGTTTTGAACACGAGGAAAATTGCCCAGCCATGAAGAACCGCCAAATGCCGACTCTTCTCACGGTAGATGGTCGGTATCCTGTCCACGGCCATTGTCACCACTGGAGAAACCTGGACCTGCCGTCTTAGCGAGAATTGAAGCTACCGGGGTGCTTGGGCTGCAACCATATGGTTCAGATGACGGAGTCTCCACACAAATGACTCGGAGTTCCCCGGATCAGCAAGGATAATCGGTGACTTGCGCGAGAAAGTCTGTTTTACATGCTCTTGTCGAGCCTACAACTGCAGCAAATAGACCAGCCAATGTGAAGTGGATGACCGATGTTGAAACCGTAGGAATAGAGCGACATTCGTGCCATGTGTCTCAAGAGTGCATCATATTTTCGGCAAAATCTCAGAGACCTCTCTTGGAATTCTGAGTGCTTGCTGCCGCTCTCTATCGATTGGACAGTTGTTCAAGTGGCTTGGTTGCAGCGACGATCATGGACGTTCTGATGATAGTGTCGTCGGCATGACCAGCAAGAAACGGCATGCAGCAAACAAAACCAGGGGATACGCTCGGTTCGCCTCGGATTGTCGGCGCTGGGATTCTCTGGATTTACGCTAGAGTGAGGGGCATGTGATGGGATATATCACATTCATTCACTTGGATTCTTCCCCCACTTTGCGTCAGACAGTGGACAGGGAGAGAGCAAAGTCCGTTGCATTCTCTACGACTCACACAATAATCACTCGCACCTGAAATCGAAAGGGCACGTCTGGATAACCACAATTTCCATTGATCCCATGCACCTTGAACTGTCCTGTCTCTCGCCAGACCCCTCATTGAATCGCAATATCGGCACAACCGATATAGATCTGCCCGGTCTGGAAGGGGTTCCACTTGAACGAAAGCAAGGTATGGTTCGAAGTATATTCCGGGATTTTGATCTTCTTGGTGACCGTATAGCCACCAGAAATAGTAGTCGGGCAGGAGTTCAACTCTGCGTTATCCACGCCCTGGCACTTGGGATTCTCCGAAGCCTCAAAGCCGTTACAGGTGAACCAGTCATTGCGCCAGCAAGCCTCGCCCTCCGAGCAGTCTGCGCTGTAGCTGCATTCCTGTCCATCCACGTCCGTGCAAGGCAGGAGACCATCCTGGAAACAGTCCTCTGCTGCTTGCTTCTCCTCCTCGGTGGGCAGATAGTCGGGATCGAGGAATTTGTCCACGATGGTCTGGTCTTGACAGACACGGTAGCTGAACATGCCACCGTGATCACCGTTGTGATCCAAGCACCACACGACCTCGAACTCCTCTCCTGCGGCGTATGCCTGCACTGGCGCCGAGCCCCAGTCACTACCGGGCTGGTTGTAGTCGACACTGACACGAGCATTGTACCCACACGGTCCGCTGCGGCCGACCGGTGCAGTATCGAGAGTAGGCCAGGAGGTCACCGGCTCCAGGATGGTACATTCGGGACAGGTATCAATGCCAGCCTGGCTGGGTTAGACAGGAGGTCTGGGAGGATGAACGGCTCACAAACCTCAAAACCAAGTCTCTCACGACTGCTTGGTTCGTATAGGTATCCGTGTCCAGCAACACCGGTGGCCAGAGCCAGGGACAAGACGGAAGCTGCTGTCTTCATGATGGGCAGTAAGATGGCTTCAACTTAATGTCAGGTTGAAGTGTGATCCTAGCTTCCTAAGTTTGGAGTGATGATTTGAGTAACGTCCCCCTACTACATCGACTCTTATATATTCAAAGCAAAAGGCGATCAGCGTAGAACCTCCCTAGAACACACGATATTCTATGGACAGGGAACGGGCAATGAATGCCCGTTGTTGATCTCAATCATCTCAAGAGAGATCATCGCATGCGAGGTTGGGACTGCGGAGAAATTCTGTATCAATCGACTCTTCATGGATCTCCATAGCCGGACTAGAATATATGAGGCCTGAATATCTCACTACTCCGTACAGACGAGCCATGATGATAATACGCTGCCATGCCGATCTGTGATCTCCACGACTAGTTTCCCTCAACTGCTCTTGGCGCGTGAAAGCATTGGATTGAAAAGTCCGGCAAAAGTCCGTTTGCCCTTTCTTTGACCAGGGAAAGCGGTTATACTGTTGAAGTAACGGATGTTATTGGGTGAAAACCCAGGAAAACAATATACCTCAAACAGATCTTCCCTGGACAGACTGACAGAACAGGGCATCCCCGGCCTTGTGCCCCGCGGGGATTCTACCGACTCCTCATTGTTATAGGCACGGGATTTTTAGTGCCATGACTTCTGTCTTGGCCCTGATCATAGGATGTCTGTGTGATGTATGTGCAGCTTCAGATGCGGTTTAGGATGGGTTCATGACCGTCTGATATCATGCATGATGGCAGAATGCAACCATACCCTGTGGAAAGATCGAAAGAGGTAGATGAAACATGAGATAATAATGGTAGTATCCTTGCAACATCGACTATCCCGTTATAACGAATGATGAATTGTAAACAAGCGAGATGCCAAGTTTGTCCCGCACAGTGTACTCAAAGCCCTAGGGCAGACCTTGTCGGACAGCAGTCTTCTCATTCAAACCCCAAGCATACCGACTCGAATCATGAACTGTCGCTCGCCTCATATCTCTGCGATATTTGCGGAGGAAATCACCGCCAACAGAGCGATGCATCACACACGTGTTATCCCAAACCACCAAATCCCCAGCCTGCTTCCATTGCACTTCCGTCACATACTTGTCCTGTATGCTATGACGGAAAATCTCATCGAAGAGTTCCTGGGACCTCTCAGGCTGGAGCCCCTCGATGTGATGTATATGCGCGGCGATATAGAGATTCATGCGTCCGGAAGGCTCATGACGCTGCACCATCTTGTGTCGACCCATGGGAAAGTCCAGCGGGTTCCGATCCGCATAGAACTCCGGAGCCGCGAGCTTGCGTGAGTGATGAATGGAATGAGCTGCTACATAGTCATTGGCAAGAAGCTCATTCTTGATGTTACATGGCAGATCATCAAACGCCGTTCGAGTGTCTGCAAATGCCGTGGCGCCGCCCATTCCCTGCGGTGGAAGCTCGTGTGATAGAAGGAGGGAATAGCTGGCACGACGAGGATTGAAGCTGGAGTCAACATGGAATAAACCATTGCCCTGAGACAATTAATCTTGTGAGTGCTGATCTACGGAAGTAGTTGCTGGCCTACCTTGTTGCCCTGTCCTCGAGGACTCTCTGGATCCAGGATTGACCCGTCAAGTTCGACATTGCTGACATCAAATAGCTCGTTGTACTTCAGTCGATTCTTCCGGCCGAGTGCTAGATATGGCGTGATGTCGTCTAGCTCGCCGAAACGCCTGGCAAAAGCAATATGGTTCTCGTCCGTGAGACCAGTATACGGCAAGCCAATACCGCCACTCCGCAACAAATAATCAAGTGCTCGAAGAATCGATTTTTCTGCCGGCAGAATGCATTCAGGGGTTCTATATACAGTCATCCTTGACGCCACATGAAGCCATATAACACTATACAACTTGCTTGGTTTCACCGATTGGCTACTCATCCTAAGCACCACGTAAAGGTGTAAGTCTCGCTTAGGTGCTATAGACAACCCCTATAGCTAGGTAGCCCTTGTTTTGTGTGTATTGGTGTTGTGATAAAAGAAAAATTATACATACCTTAAAGGATGATTGGATGGTCCTTATCGGCCCCCTCCCTCCCCTGCTTTTATACCTTCCATTCCTCCTCCTCTTCCTCTTCTTCCTTCACATTGTCTAAGTTGATTGGATTATTCTCCTCGCCTTCTTCAGGGTCCAAGTTGATTGGCTCCTGAGAAGAACCAGCCGTAATGGCTAGCTGGCTTCCTCCCTCGTACGATTGTACGACAAAATCCCCACGACCCGGCACGCTACGCCACATCTCATCCCGTACAGAGCAACTGGATGCCTGATCCGGCCATTTGCAATTGGCGCATGCTCCCCCGAATGCGCCTGGTACATGGCGGCATTCAGGGAACGTACGCATACCAAGTCTTCCGCGGCAGCTTAAACAAGGCACAGGCAGCGTACGCCCACGGGATTGTATGAGAAGGGCATGGATGTACGACGGCCGACGCTCCTCAATTTGATACGGATTAACCCTGCCGCGGTTAAACTCAATATCCCACCCAGGAAGGGCCAGAAGACGTCGTCTAGATCGTGTATGAACAAACCGGCGCAGAAGATCTTGGTTCCCCATAGGGAGAACTGGATTGTGGCCAGCCGCTAAGCGACTATATATATAGCAAAACTAGGATTCGAGATCCATGGCTAGAGGGGGGGTGTAAAGGGAGGAAGAGGGCGTAAAGGGCACAGAACAACAAGTACTATTAGATAAATCCCATATTAGTATCGCTTTCTGAGGCTGTATAGACTTATCTTTGATGTATAAGAAGCTAGTAGCTCCACGAAGCTTTCAGATAATGAAGATAGATACGTATGACATGGTGGTGGTGGTGATGATGATAGTAGTAGTGATAATAGTAGTGGTAAGCATTAGTAGGAGGGGGCAGCAGAATAATAAAGCCTTTATCCTAGGGCAGCAACACAAAGTGCTTAAGTAACTATAACTAGGTAATAGGCAATAACTAACAGAAAATTCGACCTTCCCATCCACCTACTTGTCCACCTGCTTTTCCACCTACTGAATCGCCTGCTGAATTACCTGCTGAATCACCTGCTAAATCACCTGCTAAATCGCCTACTTGTCTGCCTGCTTAAATACCTCCTTAAATACCTGCTTGATTGCCTCCTTGTCCACCTCCTCAAACACTATAATCTAGAGGCTATGTGGCCCAGGGCCATGCTTTAGAATCCTCTACTTATCCTTATTGTTAAGAGAATGATTGCGCCTTATACGATGAGGATTTCTTTCTTAAGTGTCTCCTGAAAGACGTCACTTCTGAGTAGCCTATATTAATAGGGATTACACAGAGCATAAGCATACAGAAGAAAGGTTAGATACCTCTTTATCTTGTTTCTTCTTGACCCTTTCCTTCTTCACCTATATCTTCTGCTTTGGTTTCTTCTTGATCTTTATATTAAGGGGAGCCTCATCTATTAACTTAGGCTTAATCTTTTTGTCCTCATATAACTGACGCTAGATAATGATATAGATTTAATACTCCCCTTGCCTATTAGTTGAAAACCAGTCTAGAATAAGGTCTTTAAGTCCCTGGTAATAATCTACAGTCTTATCAAGATAGATAGGTCTTTTGGACTTAGTAATGTTGCCCACAAGTTAAAACTTATTATTATACGATGGTTTATACCGATGACTGGCTGGGAGGAGGTTATTCCGAATAAAATCATCAAATAAATCAATTGTACGAGGACAAATTCGAAGCTTCACTTACTCTATACCAATTAGTATATAAGTAGCAATAAATAGAAAGAAGAATACCTAGTTCCTTAGCCTGTCCATTAGTGCCCTCATCCTCCCCAAGAAACTCTATAAGATAGAATCCCACGATGACCTTATATAACTCTTTATTAGACCTCCTAACTACTCGTCGTCCCTGTATGACTATAGGCTGTTATTAAGCATGTTGTCTAGGCTACCGGGCACCCTCTTGATTATTTAGATAGGATCTAAATTGCTGAGAGATCTGAATGGCCGGAATTAGATAAGACCTTAGTATTATACAAGTACTCAGAGGAGAAGAACCTGTTAAATCAAGGATTAGAGGCGCAGATATACCACATTCTAAGCAGTCAGAATAAGAAGAGTGTAAAGCTCCAGTAATTCCACAGTATGGTATCTAAGAAGGTGCCATTTTGAAGAAAGGAGAAGCGTACAATACTAAGAAAGAGGATAGGAAGAATCAAGAATACATATAGAAATAAGACAGATTAACAAAATAAAATCCTTCTAGGTGTTAGTTGTACAAGCTAACACCACCTCAGGTTCCCAGTTAAGCGCACCAGTTAGACAGCTAGATAGTATTAAACATGGCTCTTAGTAGCGTTTAATATGTACTATAATAATGTGACAAAGCTGCAGATAGATTATATAAAAAGGGGCAGCTTCTTAAGCCTATAGAATTAGTGGAGACTTATTAGGGTCAAACTAAAGCCCCTAAAGTACTGTCCGATAGAATTAGAGTGTAGTATCTGGAAGATATTCATCTAGATCTAAAGGACTAATTAGCTCTGTACAAGAATGATATATAAAGAAGTTATACTAAATTCTTAGACATCTCTTCGTAGTTATTGAAGAGTAGGATTATTAACTAAATAGCCATAGTTCTGGACATCATCCGCAGGATAATAATAAAGCATATACAGCTTACCTTTAACTAAATTAGGACGATGATTCTGTTGGCAAATTCAATGATTATTCCATACTTAAATAAAATAACGGAGCTCTGTACGAATAATAGGAATATAGATTATATAGAGAGCTATTTGATCAGCAAGAGATGACTTAGAGAAGAGACCATCTTCACTAAGAAACTTAAAATAGCCCTAATATTATTAGCAGATATCTTGTATAAGGATAGAAGGACACTTACTTACCATTTATAAAGTGTTTCTTTTGAAAGCTACTCCCACTAGGCTTTAATTCTTTGATTCTCTGTACTTCGGCCATGGATCTAACATGTATTAAGTTGGATACTAGGCTCCTGTACACATCGAAGCTGGTAATAGGCAGAGCTAAAAAGAACCACCTCTAAGCCATGATCTGATCGTACTCGCTCTGATAGAAGCTATAGATCATCAATAGTATCTAAGTATTAACAGAGAATACTAACTGCTGTACAAGCAGTTATCCCACAGTAGACCCATATAATATAGCGAGAATATGCATCAATTATAGCATAGATTTCAATCCCATATGGCTCTAATTTAAGATAGCCATTAACTGACCAGATATAATTTGGTCCTGGTACAATATATTCTCCTTTCTTTTGTTGGAGGTTGTATTTTCGGCAGTATATAGCATCAGGTAGGATAGTCTTATAGGCAAAGAAGAGACGATCCCTAGAGATATTAGCACTTTGTACAAGGAATCAAAAGATAATCTTACCGTCTAATAATATAGCCTTAACTCTGAATATACCGGTAAAGCAGCTCCTTACTATAGCCTTATATAATCCCCTTCTCTGCCTCTCGTATAAGGACTTGAAGGATCTCCTCTATTACACATTATTAATTAATAGGAGACCTCAGACGACGATAAAGACTAAGACATGTATGTAGACGCTCCAGTATACGGGCAGAGATAGGGAAACCATCTTTCTGTAGTATAGTAAGAAGCTCCTTCTCTTCCAGTCTAACTTAAAAGAATAGGACACGAATTCGAGCCTCAAGAAGGGGGTTCAAAGTGACTATACAATCCTGCCGCCGAGCACCCCATCCTTAAAGTCGACTTTCAAGCGTACGCTTAGAAAGCTTCAGGCCATGCTCTTCGTATAGAAAGGTAAGGATCGATTCAACTGATGAATGAGATGAATATAAAGAGATAATTACGTCTTTATGTATCTCCAGGTTAATTGTACGTCGTCCACGAGGTACTAATACCATCATAAATAGGATGACGATGGAAGTCTGTTTTAGTCTCAGGCGATATTAGTGTGTATATAAGAGATCTTACTATTATTATCTCTGTATAAGCAGTGCCACTATCACATATAGCGTACGGTGGCTTGCATAATAAAGAAAAGGAGGCCTCTTTCCTAGAAAGGCAGGCGGATGACTTTGCGGTAAAGACACTTAGTAAAAATTTTATTTGTTGCGGAGTGGCGGTATTGGCTTGCCGTAGACCAGTATCACGAAATACGAGCACCCCGTACTAACAGCGTTGCTCTGCACATCAGCTTCAGCAAGGCATCGGGGAATATCGTAGAAAGCAAACCTTCGTAATAGCGGAGTGAATCTCTGAAAATACTTCATCGGTTAACGTTTTTGAGAAGTCTACTCCGCCGATTTCCGCCCCGAATGTAGGGTGAAGTTCGCGGACAGTGATATGAGTGAATGATGGGATGTTTGACTTCAAGCGCATTATGGTCGATTTGTTATTGACAGACGCGATTCCGTTAAGACTCTAGGGCTACTATGCCTATGGCTTGAATTGTAGCAAAGAAGATAATAGAATATAAAGCGTGGGAAGTGGCAGGCATCCAAACACCTCCTCTTCCGGACTTCTCTGCGATAAAGCCTCTCTCCAAGCAACACCCCGCGCTGTGGACGAATAACAGCACCGTAGCTGTCAGAAGAGATGCTGCATCATTGGCTTGTGGTATTCTAGTGACTGTTATCAGAGGGGAACTTTCGACAACCCCGCATCTGAATCTTCCCGAGCCGGAAGGATTGCCTTCATGGTTATACACTAATCAGCGAGGGTATCTACGCGATATGTGAACGGCTTAGGATGTGATAGAAAGGCATACCTTAATCAAAAAAGCTCTACCTCCCATTTTATATAATAAGCGAGAAGACCCAACCAACAGCCAGAAAGGCGGACCCATAAGTATACTACAGTACCTACCCAAGATTATTCATCTCGGATTCAATAACACAACGAATACTGCAGATCTAGAAAAGCTTGATGGACTAGCAGACGAGACAGAATCCTACGAATCCAGTACTTCCCGATGAGAGTATCATCACAGACATCAAGCGAGGAGACTTATGGTACGCGAAAAGCTCATCCTCCCCGGCAGGAGCAAGGCCATTGTCACCATTGCAGTCAACTCCATGGCCTACCCCCCAAGAAAGTACCGTTACATCATCAACCCCATCTCTGGTACCCGGCAGCTCGTTATGTATGTCTTCAATGGGTTCAGGCACTGGGCTGGACCTTTCGCATTATCTTTCACCCCCTGTACCAATTGAAGTAGCCATGTGGGACGAAGAGAGCGCCATAGGGGATATGCGTCAGCACGGTCAGCCGCGCAAGAGGCCGCGTAAAGGTGATAGTACATAGAACCAGCATGAGAATGACACTCTCAGGTCTCCACATTTAATCGCGTCGATTCCTGTTTGGAGTAGAATCATCTTTTATACGCTTACACACACTATACAACTCTTGTTTGCGCCGAGTATGATGCGAAGATTTAAATCAATTGCCAATCCATACAGAGCCAGAAGAATGAGCCCAAACAACGGCTGGATATTAAGTGAATCATTATCATGGATGTGTCCATGCTCCATTCTATCAGCTACGGGGCGAAACTGAACAGAACCAATAATTATTCTATTAAGCTACGCGAAACGTACTTGATTGCACGTATAAATCACAGAGCCTTCGCCTGGTCTAGGAATTCTGCAACAATGCCACCCATCTCATCCATCTTGGGCCCTCTGTCCATCAGCGTAAAATGATTTACATCGTCCATCACCCGAACACTCAACCGGTCCCTTCCAAGAACAGTGGCCCACCCATCCGCGGAAAAGTCGGTTCTATTCCTGATGAGCCAGATCATTTCGCGTGGATCATCTGGCCGAATGTCCATCTGCGGTCCGTTCGGATCCTTACAAACGCCATCACGCGCGTAGATGATCAACGATACAGGAGCATTTGGCAGGGGCGTCGGCTCGTAATCGTCCAGGACCTGAATGAAGGCATTGAAGTGATCGAGCAGCCATTCTGGAGTCTTCGGTTTTGCCTTCGTTTTTGGGTTTGTTGGCGCGGTACCGAAGATGCCGAGTGAGTCAAAGAAATCATACATTCTCTTGGGAGGATTTTGCAGCCCGATCGGATTGGGGGAGTCAAATAGGACAAGATATGAGATTTCAACCGACGTTTGTGCCTGGAATTGCCGGATAGCTTCGACAGCTAGGATTCCACCCGCTGACCAGCCTCCTAAGGCAAACAAGGGGGCATTCCCATCTGCATGACAGGCGTCAATCAACCGCCGAACTTCGGGTATGTATCTGGCTACCATCGAGGACATGGTGATGCCGAGGGATGTCATGTCCCGTGCTTTCTTCCTCCATGGGCAATTGAGTCCGTATGTGGCCACCAACGTGGGGTCAACTGTCGGTGCAAGAGCTGCATAGGAGGAGGCCGATCCCGAGCCGTCAGGGAAAAGAAAGAAGACCACTCGAGCGGTTTTGGGATTGCCTGAAAGAAGGATTGAAGTTGCCTGGGGAAGCTTGGGGGCTTTTGAGGCTGATGTAAATGCTCGAGAGGTTGATGTATTTATCGAGTCAGACGAGGAAACTTCACCAGTGCGGTTTGGCATACTTGACTTGGGAGAAGACTTCTCCAGCCCAAGAGCGTTGCATACATGCTCGTCGAGGTCCTTCAGCGTCTCAAATCCCATTAAGTCATTGCCAGCAATGTCCACTGCTAAAGAGTCTAGTAGCCGGCCACTGATAGTCAGTCCCAGGAGAGAATCAACACCAATATCAGATAGACAGGTCGCTGGCTTGAGTTCGTCAATAGGTACCTGAGTCTCGTCAGAGAGAATCTGTCGCAACACCAGGGTGACCCTGACTCGATCTGACGACGAGGACGCATCTGATCCAGGGGTATCTGGATAGACCGAGGTTGTACTGCTCATTAATTGACTGTCTTGTGTCTCGTCACTGCTCTGGTTGCTCGTGCCACTGCTGGATCTATTTTCGTCTGCTGGACTACCAACTAGACCATGCAGTTCGCCAACAGTTGGCTGATCGACGAATAGTGAGGGAGGAAAATCTAGGCCAAGTTCACCTCTTATCTTTGCGGTTACCGTGAGGGACAGGAGAGAGTCAAGACCTAGGGCCGCGAATTCAGTCTCGGCTTTCAACTCAGAGACTTCAATGCCAACCTCCTCGCTGATGAGAGCTAATATGCGGCCAAATACACCAGAAGGTGCCTTTGAAGACCCTCTTGACTCTGGCGGTTTATGGCCAGTATTTGCACCCGCAGATGTCTTAGCTGACGGAGAGGTATTTGCGGCAGATGGAAGCTTTTGTCGCGTCGAGCCGAGTGCCTTTCTGCTGGGGAGAAGGTGATCAAGTACACGTCGGGGAACTCCTTGGAACTATAAGTGCTTTAGTATATGTCGATCAGCTTGGAAGATTAGAGGTCATACCGTCACTCCCTCGAAGATAGCAACAATCCGGTCGTGGTCGAGGATGTATGTGTCTCCAGCGTAGGTCGTATTCTCAACCAGTTGCATGCGATTATATGCCCGGTAGGTTTTCTGGTACTCAAAAGGCTCGGCGATGCGCATTCTATCCCACCCATGATTGATAAAGACCTGATCGCGGCTGTCAACTGCATTGTTGGCGTTCATAATGAATCCAGCAATGCCGCCAAGGCTATCAATCCACCGTGGATTCAAGTGAAACTCTTCATTTCCAATCTGAAAATCGACGGTCGACACTGCTTCTAGGCGCTGGCTATCAAGAATGATCTCCGACATCCCCTGATACTCCTTCTTGTATTCCACGAGAGCGGCAAAGAGCTTATAAGCCATTCCACGCTTGATCAAATGTGTCTCACTGTCTGCATTTTGAACAGCCGCAGTCAAGGCATCAATCCGAGATGTAATGAGATGTGTATTTCGCTTCCACTCATTGAGCCAGCATTGCTGAGGTACCACACGAACCTCAAGCCTCGCGTGGGAGGTAGTAGGTTTCCCAGCCGCATCAACGCTGAATATACTTATCTTGATCAACTGGGTAGACCATTCCACCTGAGCGGACATGCGGAAAAGGTGGGACGTCTCGGTAGCTCGCGCAATCAAAGGATTATCAACACGAACATTGGCAACATCCAATCCCGTTGTATCAAGGGGGATTGAATTGGGTGACTGCTTGATAAGGTGAGTGGCCACGGTCATGGCTAGATCGGCGTACATAGACTGGAATATTGTAAGTTTGCATGATCAGACAAGCTCCGGGGCTATCTCACACGTACCGAAGGAGAAAGTGCGGCACCATTGACCAGATGACCTTGCAGCACTGGCAGCAACTTCGGATCAAAAATATCCGATTGAACCGTGATTGACGATCTGTCCACTCCGTGACTTTCCTCGACAATTTGCTGCGCGCAAGGCGAAAGATATTTGCTGGCTGGAAGTATAGGTGGAGCATTCTGAGGTACAACGTCACCTTTCGTCAGAAGAAAGTCATTGCGATACTGAATCCAGTAGTTCTTCAGATCCCACGAGTACATAGGAAGCTCTAAGACAGTGTGGGCCGCAGGAAAGGCTCTATGGTACTCGTTCCAGTTGATATCGATGCCAGCCAAGTACAATAGCTCCAGCCCAGCTACCAATGTCTTGTAGGGGTCAACATTTTGCCGCAACGTGGCAATGGTTTTGGCCTTGGACCCGAGAGTCCCCTTCACCATTCCACTACAAACAGGGTGAGCACCAATATCTAGCCAGATAATGTGCTCAGGTTCGAGGACGTCGCTCACGGCAGTGAGAGCATTTGCGAACCGAACGGGATTTCTGCATGCCTCTACAAGATAGTGAGAGGTGAGCACATCTCGCTGTTCGGCACGAACAACTTGACCTAGGAGCGGCGAAAGAACAGGAACTTGTGGGGGATGATAGACGACTCCAAGGGACGCAGCTTCGCGAAAATCGGCTAATATCGAATCTACCTGGGCCGAGTGGAAGGCGAATGGCACATTTAGCTGAACAGTTTCAATACCCAAACTCTCTGCTTGTCGTGCAATGCTAGATATTTGCTGGCAAGGTCCGGAGACGACATGCCCGTTGGGTTGATTTGCACATGCCAGCTCGCAGTCCGCGCTGGCACAAGATTGACGTATCAAATCATCCACTACAGCTTGGGACCCTTTGATGGCCAGCATGGAATGGGTATTGCGTGTACACCGTGTTTCGAGTAGAGATGCCCTTGTACCAATAAGGTATATAACATCCGCGCTGCTTAGCACTCCAGCAGCGTAAAGTGCGGAATACTCCCCCAAACTGTGTCCAATAACTGCCGCAAGCACGATACCCCATGATTTCCACAGCTCAAATAGTGCAATCTGGAGACAGACCAGCGCCAAGTGCGAAGTAACGGGACTGGCAGTGGATACCTCCGTTGGAGAGGTACCGCCGTCAATTAGTCCTAAAAAAGACGGGAAGCCCTGGATTTGGCATAGATGGTCCAGTTCAAAAATGGTAGTTCGGAAAGCCCCGTTTGCTTGAAATAGCGATTTTCCCATTTCAGAGTAGAGCGTGCCCTGGCCGGAAAACATGGCTACCACGCGAGCCTGCTTCTTCGCGCTAGCTGGAATGGGCTTGAGGTCGGTTATAGATGCCTCCTTTTCTGCAGCACATTGCCTCAGTGCCGAATGTATTGACGCGATGTCGGGACCTGAAACTGTGGCCCGATAGTTGTGGTGCATTCGTCTAGCCGTGGTTGTATATGACAAGGCAGCTAGGGGCGGTGGTGGTCTTGCCTTGTCCAAGAAGGTGATGAGAGCGTTGATATTACCAATCAGGGCTTTTTGAGACTTTGCGGAAATTGATAGAACATGAGTGGAACGAGGATCTTCTATCTTTTCATTGACTTTCAGGGCTGGTGCATCTTCCACTAGCATTGCGGTATTTCCTCCAGCAGCACTGAAGTTATTCAAGAATACCGAGCGTTTTCCGGATGGTATCTCTTCTCGTCTCCATGGTTTAGTCTCTAGAGCAATATGTACGCCACGTTGCGCAAGGTCCAGGGGGTAATTATGATTGATGCGGTTTTTGATGCCGCAATGTGGGGGTATTTCACTGTGTTTCATCATCATCATGACTTTGATTAATGAAGACACCCCGGATGCAGATTCTGCGTGTCCTATATTTGCCTTCGCTGACCCCAGGTAAAGAGGACGCGCAGGCTGAATTTCAGTCCGTTTGTATTCAGGTACAAAAACTGACAGAACGGAGTTCATCTCGGTTGCATCACCTATAGTCATACTTAGAGACTGGCCATTCTCACGCAAGAACCCGCCTTTTTGGCAATACTAACCTGCCTGTGTCCCCGTCCCGTGCATTTCGATATAACTGACATCCATGGGGTCTATGCCCGAATGTCGAATGATACGTTTGAAAACACTAACCTGGTCACTCTCGTGGGGACGGGTGATGCTGTCTGTCTGCCCGCAGTGATTTGTGTTTGTACCAAGAATGACACCAAATATGGGATCACAGTCTGCCTCTGCATCTTCGAGACGCTTGAGAACCACTGAGCCGACAGCGTCTGAGCGACAGTACCCACTGGCTTCGTCATCAAACGCATCGCAATTGCCTGATGACATGAGGATTATAAGCATCGTCTAGATCAAATCACATGGAAAGCCTTTTAGCTGCATGCATACCTTTGATTGACAGAAAATGCCCCCGATCCAACCCTGCAAAGTTATCCGGATTGGTCAGGACATTGGTACCACCAGCGATAGCAGTATCGCATTCGCCTCTCCAAAGATAACTGCAGGCAGCCTGGATTGCAGCGAAACTGGACGAGCATGCTGTATCAATACTAAGACTGGGGCCAGAAAAACGGAAAAAGTAACTGATACGTCCTGGGACAAATGCACGATTGCCGCCAGGGATGAAGTATGTTCCGACATCCTGCCCGCTGTTTACTTCTCTCCAGTCGTCACTGGTCGTACCGAAGAAGACCCCGATGCGGTCTTGCTGTGTACTGGGTGTGCGATTGCGCACCATTCCTGCCATTTCCATAGCCTCATATGTCGTGGTAATGGCAAGTCTCTGTGCAGGGTCGGTATTCTCCGCCTCCTTGGGCGACATGTTGAAGAATCTTGTATCGAAAAGACCCGGCTCATCTATCCAACATCCATATTTGACCCGACTTGTATTCTTCCTCTTGCCGGTCGGGTCATAATATGTTTCCCAGTCAAATCGATCGCGTGGTACTTCACGATGAACATCCAGACCAGCTCGAAGCAGCTCCCAGAACGCTTCATTCGACGCCGCAGATGGGAACCTGCCAGAATATCCGACAATTGCAATTTTGGACTGTTCGAATCGGCCAGTAGGATGGGTCTCATCGCCTCCAGTTTCATTTCCTGTCACAATGCGAACCGTCACTTGTAGCGTATCTTGCTTTGTTAGAGCAGCAGCGACCATTGAAACGGCATTGCTGGAGAAAGGGAGGAGGGAGCATTCCTGAGCAGCCCCTTGCATCAATAATGCAGAGCAAGCGTCGAGAGTTCGGTTCCAACGGATAGGCTCGCATAGGGCCTCATGCGCCACGACGCGTAGGAGGTTCAAAAGATTGGTTGTGGGAACGACTTTGCCTGTCGCGGATGAAATCAAGGGCATATGAGAAGCCTGCTTGGTGGCTTCGCACGGATCTATGTGGCTGAGTATGTACCGAACGTCTGAGTCGTCAAAGAGATAAGGCGAGTGGTATGGAGAGTCTATGTCCAAGTATCGATATTTCAACTCCGCCGAATTGCTTTCCAGGAAATCCTGAAGTATTGATGGTCTGCCACTCAATGTAATAGTTGGGCTTGTAGTGATTGCACTTGTCCAGAGAAGGCCTTTCCGAGACGGTATCTGGGATAGAACCGACGTCAGATATATATTCCGGCGCAAAGATCTGAAAAACTATTACCTTTCTCTCTTTGTAATTGGACAACAGGGTATCAATGGTGACATCTCCCCGTGGGCTTACAGCTGCGGTCCAGGTCTTACCCTTCGTGAAGGATATGCTCCTTCCAACGAGGAAAGATCGCAGAGCTGTTTTGAATGCAGCAATCACCGCCAGCACGCCGTGATGAACTAAGTCAGGCAGACTATTCGAGCAACTTAGAGCAGCAGCTGCAAATCCACCAGTGCATGGGCCAATAATAACCGCATTCGACGGCGGGAAAGATTGAGACCGACGTGAAAAATGACTGCAGCGGCTGTCAGCGATAGAGCGGTGGAACGAATGATGAGCACATACACAATACATTGCGCAAGCTGCTGCACAGAAAGCAGGAAGAAAGCGAGAACCGGCGTGCCTTCCGTATCTCCAAATCGGAAAAGAAGATCTATCAGTGTATTAAAATGGGGAAACAGATTCTGTTGCCTGCCCGGCAGGTTCTCCAGTAGCCGACGCAACGAATGGTTGGTTTGATCAAGGAAAGCACTCAACAGAGGATTTGTCTTTATGTGCAAAATATCTCGTAGGGTTTCTTTGATATTGACAAGGCTCAGGTCTCCAAAAAGAACAACCTGGTAGTGCCTGCTGGAATAGGTACTGTCCGCCATGGTGATTACCATGAGCCAGACGAGCAGGGTGCCTTTGCGAAGGATGTTGCGAAGATTTCAATCTTGACGATGAATTGTGCCCATAGTATAGAGGTACAGTCTTTATAGATCTTCTTCCTATATTTGGCGGGCATCTCCGGTTGCAACATATTGTCACGATTTGGGCCACGGAGGACGGGCTCCGAATTTGGGTCTGACATACTCCTCGATCTCATGGTCTACATGGAACTGCATACAGCTGAGACTGGCCTGGAAAGTAAGACTCGCCAGTCCAATTGGTCTTGATTCAATGCTGCCCCTTCCGTACTACGGTCGTATAGCGCATGGTGCGCAGAATCCGAGCTTAATATCAGGGATGGGTTGCTTCGAGGATAGCAAACAGTCCTTAGCATATATTATGCGAGAAGTCCCTTCAGTCGTCATGCTGACAATCAATGTTCCAACACCACTTTTTCACGCACTTACATCCCTGGCCTCTGACAACTTTAGAATGTACGCAGTCACCATCCTGGGTTATAGGAAGGATGGGATGAGCGAAGAAGATTACCACAATTACATCAGCAAAGTCCACGCAAACTACTTGAAAGAACTTCTTGTGAAACATGATATTGTTTCCTACAGCATGGTATACTTGATCTATTGTGAGTCGGGGGCCTTGGCTGATTTGCATATACAGCAGCACAACACCACACAAACCAGGAACGACCTGTCGAAAAGGGTTCTTGGTGAGCAGGTGTCGGCGGATAAGGTCTCGGGATGCGACGCAATCATTCAGATTGTCTTCAAGGATATTGATGACTATCTACGTGTGCGAGAGGATCCGCATTTCCAACGGGTTGTAAATCCTGACCATGTAAACTTTGCTCACCCTGAGAAAACACAGTTTGCGATGGGGTGGTACGAGGATCATGTACATGATGGCAAGCTCACATTACCGACTTCAAAGGAATAGGTAGTGATTACGATGTGTGGGAGTGGGGTGAACGGTATCATGAAATGGCCTTCGGACTCTCACTACTGTCAAATAATGGAAGCAATTTGATAACACTACATAAGAAAGTCCCCGTTAAACATAATCTGCCAGTCTTACCTCCCACAATCCACGGCAGCTGTGAGACGTATACGCCTCCACATACTTAACCTGTAATCGATAGAACCGGTCAGTCATTAGCTTGACAAACAATGGAGATACGGACCTCGAAGTGCGAATTGGCCGACATGATCAAGTTATTCCACTCAGTAGTAGTTCGTTGTTTAGCGTTATGCATTGTCATTAGGGTTACATCGCGTCTCCGATACGCTCGCTCAACATGAGGCTTGAATGTTCCCCAATTTGGAGAGACAAGGTCACTGATGAGAATCTTTGTCCTGGCAGCTCCTTCCATGACTGGGACAAAAGTTTTCAACAAGGTCACGACTTTAGTATCATCAAGGTTCCAGAGAACTCCTAGAAGAAGGAAGACCACCGCAGGAGAGGTCGCATCATCCACCAGACGAGTTCTTGGAGCAAAAGGATCCCGTTGGTAAAAGGTTACCCTTTGACAGAGCTCAGGGGAAATACATTTTTCTCCTTGGCTGATGAGCTTCGCCGAGGAATCCTGGACCTCAAACTCAATATGTGGGAACAACGTGGCTAGCTGGCAAGAGAATGAGCCTGCTTTTCCTTGAATCTCGACAACCCGGAGATTTGTCCCGGTTGCATTTTTGATCCAGTCGATGACCAGTTCATTACCAGCATCAAGATCTATGCATAGTTCAGCAGACGTGTAACAAAGGCAAAGGATAAATGTCGTAAAGCAGAATTACCATTAGAAACACTCTGCATAGCCTCAGCAAATCGTTTTCCTTTTTCTGGATTCTCTGTATGCCAATTGTACATGGGCATCCCCCAGCTACAATCGTCAACGAGACCATCCGAAAACTAGCTGACGGTCAGGTACGAATTGAAACTCACGCATATTCAAATGCAGACTGGCCAGTCCAAAATAAATTGGGCTTCCTGAGTGAATCGGCCAAATTGACACTCGCAGCCCTGGTCTCGAACAGTTGAAATGCAATAAAGCTCCGATATCCCTTGTCTCTCACCAATACCTCCGAAATGGCCGTGTGGGCAAATATCCCCTCGTCAGGCTCGCGCAATATCCCAGTTGTTGCGACAAGACGACAGATACGCAGCAGTTTGTCGAGTGGTACGGGCGTATCTATTGCGATGTTGTCGATAGAGACTGCGGTTCCATCGAGTGGCAACCGGTCGAGAACACCATGCTCGAGAACTGCATATAGCGCTCCGTATTCCCAGTTTTGGGAAACGTACTCATGCAGGAAGGCATGCGGACCGTCGAGGAGGGTGGTCAGTAATTGAATCAACCCCAGGACTGTTGACCGCAGCTGGCCAATGTTCTTGTCATGAGTTGTCCAGAGATCAGACGTACTACCGACATCTAGACCGTCAGGAGGTCTCATAGAATGAGCAGACATCTCCTTCGATAACATCAAAGTTGTGGCAAATATTTCTTCCGCTGTTTTGACCAGCGCACTTGGCTCCATTTTTGGCTGGCTTCAATTCAAATCAAATGTCAAAATTCAGGTAGGTTGGATTATGAAATTGTGGAACAGAAGTCAAGCTCGGTGGCCCACGAGCCCTCAGCCTGTCAGCTAGATTGCCAGGCCCTGTTCTTATAGATGAAGCCAACGCTCTCAGGTGGACTTCAGGCAACTAGATTGTCTATTAGCCATGTAGAGCATCCATCATTGCTTCAGAAGAAGATATCTGCTCGTTGGAGGGACTCGGCATGTTGCTTGGTCTACAATCCCCGCAGTTTGGGTGTCTGCATTGCAGAAATTTGACCAGGCCAGGTGATGAAGCATGCCAATTAGTTTGACACCCAGGATTCCAGACTCGGCTGCCGACATTTGGGCAAATTCTAAAGACTCGATAGACTAATCACTTAGAAGTAGAAGCGCGCTGATAAAGCCATGTCTATAGGGTCACCCGTCAGTATATTGCCGCACGCCGAACCATGACAGCAGTTCCGGTACCATTGAGCATAAGCCAACAACATGCATTTCAGGAACAAATACTTGAGGGTTAACTGGCTGAGAACTTCAGCAAGCTACATTATGTCTCAGAGCGCAACAGTGCGTGAGGTGACACATGCAGGTGGCATAGAGTAGCACTGCGTAGCATGATACAAGCGCCGCTACCAACCTTTCAATCAAGGGTAGATGACACAATGATGTACGTGAGTAAGCTTGACAAGCTGTAGAGCTGGATTTGAGCCTCTCGCCCTGTTCTATCACGCCTGACTAAGTCTAGGAGCTCCTGGCCACCACTTCTCCAGCACTGTCGTGTCCATCCATGGGCTTAAACCCACGCTTGAAGACGGGGCTTCCCTGCACTTTGCTCCAGTCATGAAGCATCTCCCCATTCTCGACCGAGCATGTAACTTCTTCTTTACCTCGTGGGATCATCTCTGCTTCGTGGGCTTGTATGATATCCGCAAGCTTCTGCTGCCCAGCGCTCACGCCACGTAAACCACTCAAGAGATGAGACACGTCACAGATACAGTGGTTCAACCCTTGACCCCGATCTATCATGCAAGAAACACTATTAGCTCCTCTCTCTCCATTTTATTAAGACCCGTCGATCCACACTTACAAGGTGGCATAGGATGCGCAGCATCGCCAACAAGTGTCAGCCGTCCATCGCGATTATCCCACGGTCGACTGATCCAGTAGCTGATATCCGCCTTGTGAACCTCGGTATTATCCGGCATCCAGAGGAACGCAGAACGAGCCGGCTCACCAAGGCCCTCTGCGCGCTTTTTGATCATGGCAAGACGCTCGGGATAGCCCATGGTGTTGTCGCTCTCTCCCATCCACGCCATGGCCATGTGGAAGATCCAGGATTCGGGATGATCAGGACCATCAGGCATGCGCGATACTTGATATTATCATTAGAAAAAAGCACAACCTGCTTGATGTAGGATACTTACTGGATTGGAAAGCATGGAACGAGCGCTCACTCAACGCCAGATAGCTGGTCGGGTACCGCTGTCGCACGTATCTCGCCTTGTCGGCGTCATTATAGCAGACTGTCATGTTAGTATGAAAGATGGGAAAGCGAGTCACAGCTGCAGCTTTGGGATCTCCCATTGCTGTCTCTCGCACGCGCGATCGGGGGCCATCTGCCCCAATGATGATAGATCCAGCGACCATCGTGCCGTCCGAAAATGTTGTAATCACCCCTTTTCCACTCTCGTTGAAGGCAATGTCAACCAAACACTTGCCGTACTATGCAGATTTGTTAGCTCCGTTTCAAAAAGCCGTACTGCTCAGGCAATACCTGGACATCGATTCCTTCGGCACACAAAGCTCTCATGCGGCTGCGCGGTACTCGCAATCCGTCCTTGTATGGCACGCCGGTGATCAGTTCGCCGCTCTCACCGTGGATAATCGGATAGAGACCCGAGTGAATGCCCGCAACCGGGTTACAGGCAATTGACGGAAGACCATCGAGAACCTCCTTGGGTAAGATCTCGCTCAGGAGGGGAAGCGCCCAGTGAATAGCCATAGTCCACTCATTGCTGCGGGAGTTCAGAGCTACATCTCGCTCAAAGATAGAGTATCGGATACCTGCCTGCTAAACTGTTACTCTTTGGTCAGAACTTCGTTCGGCAAAGAGTATCACCACCTTGCGTAGCCCCTGACAGGTAAGAAGTCCAGATATTCCTATACGATATGTATCAGTATCATGCGGTTGATCGGAATGTGGAGCGTTCTAGTTACCAGCCCCAATAACGATGACATTAAGCTCTTCAGATGCCATCTTCAGATATCGCTATCAACCTTCCTTCCTATGTTGGTCGGTCAATCGTGGTCTTGGGATCTGTCTACTTACTAGCAGATGCTAGAATCCCCGGTAGGAAAACTGGATGACAAGCTTGAAGTCCACCTCTACGCAGCTCAACCTGCTAGAATATGCCCCTGTCATAACCCGGCCTACAGCTTACAGCGCATAGCCTGGCTCGTTCCTGTATGTGAGCCCCATCCACGAAATTCTGAGCATTCCCCCTGGCGCACCATCATCCTTGTCAAAACGGCTGCCGAAATCCGCACCTGGAACAGATGAGTTGCCTCTAGGTGAGCTGTGTTGTCGAATGCAAGGATACATGCCTCAGAATGGAGACTACAGATTTTTAGTAATGGTTAAAGAACATCCTTGACTTATGGCAGACATGAACCGGGCCAGGCACATGTCACCTCGCACGACAAAGGGCAGAGTGATATGCTACTCTGCGTGTTTCCTATCCGTCCGCAAAAGCTCCCAGGCCTGTATAAAACACCAAACCGCTTGGGTGACCTCGATCGAGTTCGACATCCAGCTGGGTCTCGGTTGCACATCGACTCGGGGAAGCAGTATCACAATGGAGACCGAAGAAGAGCGGTTCCACGACAGATGATTGTAATGTCCGATATTCGGACGCCTTTTGTCCGACCTTTCGTACATAGGAGGTGGTCGGATGTTTTCTCAATTGGAAGATGACCCGATGCTACGAAACTATGCATTAGCTCTCTACTCTTATGCCTGAGCAGTCGGGGTACCCCCTGTTGACCTGAAAGAACCTTGCTTACTACTGCCAGCGCTCTATACATCTATTTAGTCTTTGACTAAATGCATACGGAGGAATTTGGTATCCCAGGAGCATTGAATGATACGTAATGGTTATGAATTGTAGTACGATGCTATACAAACCCTAAGGGTTTCCGCAATGCATGAATGAGCCAACAAAATGGGCAATGAAATCCAATCGGCCATGATTCGTTATACAGCTCTGGCTGCGCTCGTTCTCTTTGTTACAAGCCCTGCTATGGGCCACTTATAGACGACTCATCACAGGGGCGTAGATCTGCCGGGAAACAGAGGCATTATCGCCATTCAGACGACTCATCTGCGGATCAAATAGTGGTCTTGCAGCAACTGTAGCCTTGAAACGTCGGCCAAAGTACTCGACTTCGACGGACTGGCCCTCGCCCAGGCTGCTTGGAAGCCATACATTCGCAATAGGCTTCCCGATTGTGTATCCGAAGGCTGCGCTAGTGACATATCCAACGGCCTGGTTGTTGTGAAACACAGGCTCCTTACCGAGAACCACGGAACGACCATCATCGATAGTCAAGCAGCGCAACAGTCGTGACGGGGCTTGTTTCGATTGTCGCTGAACAGCACCTTTGCCGACAAAGTCAATCGTCTTCTCCAAACTCACGGCCGATGCAAACCCGGCTTCATAGGCGTTGTGCTCAGTAAGGAAATCAGTTCCGAGTGTAGGATAACCTTTCTCGAGCCGGAGTGCGTTGAAAGCAGCACGTCCAGCAGCAACCAGCCCATGGGGTCGGCCAGCCTGCCACAGCGCATCCCAAAGGCGCTGGCCATGGTCTGAGGTAGTTTGGATCTCCCAGCCAAACTCACCCACATATGACTTCCGGAAGAGTATCACGGGGATACCACTGACGATGGCATGTTTGACGCCCATGTGTGGAAGAGCTCGGTTGGACAAGTCCTCCGTGGTCACTGTGCGGAGAACGTCTCCTGCTCTGGGACCCCAGAGACCAATACAGCATGTGCCTCCTGTGATCTCCTTGACGTCGACCCATTGGGATGGGTGAGCCCGACGATGCTGTCTTGCCTCGCGAGAAAGGTAGGCAAAATCAGTCGCACTGTTCGCGCCGATCTGAAAGATGCTATCCCCGAGGCGGGAAACAAATAGATCACCGCGTATTCCACCATCGTTCGTCAACATGAGAGTATGAGTGATGCTTCCTGTTTTTCTGTCGATATCACTGGTGGTGAGGCGATTGAGTAGATGTACTGCACCCGGACCGGAGACCTCAAATCGATGGAAGGAGGTCATATCATACATTCCCACGGCGTTCCGGGTCTTCCAAGCCTCTGCTGCACTGATAGGGGAGTAATATCTCGCAGACCAGGGATCCCGTTCAACGGGCTTCCACTCCGCTGGGAGATATTTAAGCAAGTCTGCATTAGATTCGTACCAGAATGGGCGTTCCCAGCCTCCAAGCTCCAGGAAATATGCCCCAAGCTCTTGTTCCCTCGCGTAGAAGGGACTCACACGGAGGTTTCGTGGCGATTCCTTTGGCTGCAGAGGGTGGAGGACGTCGTAGATTTCCACAAAGTTTTGTTGGGATGTTTCGCTCACGTACGCCGGTGTCGTCTGGACATCTTCGAATCGCGATAACTCACACTCGGTCAAATCAATCTGGGATCGGCCCGTGGTGAGAACCTCAGCCAAGGCTCGAGCAACACCTGCCGAGTGCGTCACCCAAACGGCCTCTGCGACGTAGAAGTTGTCCAAATTGGGGGCCTGTCCCACGAGGGGCCCTCCATCCGGTGTGAAGGAGAAGACACCGTTGAACCCATCCGCTATCTCCGTTTCTTGCAAGGCTGGAAGGAGCTTCTGTGTTTCTCTCCATGCTGGGGTGAAGTCTTCGGGGGTGAAGTCCAGTCGGGATGGCATGTTCTCTTCGTCGACATGCTTCGGGGTGAAACCGAGTGATGCGGCCACAACAGGCATGGGACGGTGTCCGTAGTATCCAATGCCGTATTGGTCACCGTGTTCACGGTAGTAGAGGTCTTGGTCTTGATGTCGGAGGATGGGCAAAGTGGCATTGAGCCCGTTGGGTCGGGAGTTGAGCGCACGCCCTTGATGGGCTGGTAGAGAGGTTGTCTTCGCGTATTGATGGGCGAGAGGGAGAAGAGGAATAGACACGCCAACCATGGCGCCCAGTTCGACCCCCCAGAATCCAGCACAAGAGATGATGAGGTCTGCTGGAATTCTTCCGCTAGGGGTGACCACTCCAGTCACTTTGTCTCCAACTCGATCGATCGACGTCACGGGTGTCTCTGCGATATAGCGAACACCGGCTTCACGAGTCTGCTCGATCAAAAGTTGCGTGGCCCGGGCAGCGAGGGCAAGGCCGTCGGTAGGAATGTGTAGACCACCCAGGACCGTCTCCTTGTTGAGCAAAGGATACATCTGCAGGCATTCCTCGGCGCTGACCAGACGCGCCTCGATGCCCCAGGACGAAGTATAGCCATGTTTCCGCTTGAGGTCTTCCAGGCGTTCCAGCGTCGTCGCCACCTCCAGACCACCGACCTGGTTGAAGCAGTTCTGCCCGTCCTTCTCGATCGACTGCAGCTTTTCGACGGTATACCGGGCGAGATGGGTCATGGTTTTCGAGGGCGTCGTTTGGAAGACAAGACCCGGGGCGTGTGATGTCGAGCCACCCGGCATCTGCAACGGGCCCTGCTCAATGACTGTAATGTTCTTCCATCCCCGCGAGACCAGCTCATCGGCGACATTGGTCCCGACGATACCAGCGCCGATGATGACCACTCGTTGTGTTTGCGCCATTATTAGTATGATTGCTGATGTATGGTGTCCTCAATGGGATAGTCAGCGCTGGACTATATGTAGCACTCATCCTGAGCGTTATCGTCCTAGCCTTGTATACTTCTTGTTCCTCCGCGAGAGGGGTATGATAGTGGTGATAGTCTGATATCGGACGCGGCAGCACGAGCATCCATCGATGGACAAGTTTCCCTAAACCGGCAAAGACGTGGCCTTGACCATGCGGAGAAGCTCCACTGATTTCCAGCTCTGTTGGTCCATCCAGGGTTTTTAGTGGGTTACAGCTCCCGATAGCATCCTGCCGGCCGCGCGGGAAGCTTCATGGCTGATAGCCAGTTTAGCGTGAGACGGTCCGTACCCGGCGGAGATAGAAGGCTGGACGAACACCGTGAGCCGTGCTGCTCCACCGGACAGTCAGACGATGATCCGGTCTATCATGGACGAAACAACCGTGCTAGGGATAGTCCCCAAGCATTCCTGACATGCCGAGACAGGTCTGGGGTCTCTGGAATGCATTAGGGCTTGGCCCTGTGAGGGGTTAAAGGATCCTTTTACCCTATGGGGCCGAAGGTTTCCTGGTTCTTTCCCACCCACTAGCGGTTTCCTGAGTTTATTTCTCGCTGGGAGACATGTCCGTCTACCATTTTACGTTGCCTGCGTGTTCTAAGAATATGGACACCGCTTGGCCCGATCCACACTGCAATACGGACGGACCGTGCTATACTGACAGGAGACCCGATGTTCATTCGTAGCACCCTATCATGTACCTTATCTGCCAGCTCATGTCCCTCTTGAGACGTTCCTATGACTTGATGTAATCTTATTGCCGGGTAATCCACAGTACGTCAGTCTCTGGGGATGGGCCAGGTGTCAAGAGCCTGATAGATCTCCCGCGTCCTCGTTCTAGCTATATAACCACTCCGAACATGTAGAAACGGTGTCGACGTCCGTGAGCTTTTGGACCACTTCTTCTGATAGAGCCGGGGCTCGTCGAAATTGTCGGGCTGGTCGACTGTATTCTTGGTCTCTTCAGCGCGCTTTTTGTTATAGACCGTTTCGGGCCGAGTAGACACAACCACGTCCCTCGAAGGACCATCGCGACTGTTTCGAGATCTTGTCGGTGTCATCGCTTGCCTGGATAGTGGTCAAACCTGAATCACAAATATGAGGGCTACAGATGGCATCTGACCTGAATCTGCTTCTCCTTGTAAAGGGACGAGCCGAGCCGAAACACCTGTAGCGAAGAGGGCGAAGTAAAGCTATCCACGACGTACGATCCAAGCCCAAGGCATGATATACGACATCTTCACATTCAGCATACTGCTTGAGAATGACGGGGAGCTAATTCTCCTTCGATCCTCGCAGAAGCCCGGGACTACTCCGTTTCCATCGCAAACACGGCGGGTGATCCTGAAATTCCCAATCAAGATGCCTCTTTCAATAATGATGTCCGTGTAGAGCACGAGGTTGCAGCATTGTCACTGGTCAGATCTTCAGGAAAGGGCTTCCTCAAAACGCTGGTCCCGGACGGTTACTCATGGGTGGATGTCAACGAAGGACAGGGTGGAGGCTGGATACTATCTCAGTGCTTGCCTGGTAGCAGCGCAGGAAACGAGCTCCAAAGACTGCCAACTCAACAGGAAAATACCATTCTCGAGCAGCTGGCTCAAGTGCTCACAGCCTTTCAAGACTTACCTTTTACCCATGCGGTTGACCGATACGGAGGCCTCCGTGTCAATCATTCTAGCGATATGGCAAGTGGGCCAGCCGCTCTTCCCAACGGCGACCCGGTCCAGACATATCAGGACTTGTACAAAGCCAGCCTGTGCAGTCAATTTCACCCATCTGATACAACCGACTTCATTAGTGGCTGGAAGGAATCCAGCATGTGTGTGCGACTAGAGAGGTTCGCTGCCCAAGGTCTTGACCAGATCTTCGCCAGCACACTGATTTCAAGTAACATGACATTTGTTCATGGTGATTCAAGTGCGTCTAGCCTCTGGCCTTGCAAATGAGTACTGTCTAAGAAAATTGTACTTGGCATCGGCAATATTCTGATAGATCCAGGGACACACAAGATGTCGGCTGTGCTGGATGTTGAATTCTCGCAAATCTCTTCTCCCTTGGAAGAGTACCTATGCTCTTTCCACAAGGTTCACAGTCTGCTCCCTGGGGCCCGTACCCCAGACGCCTGGCTGACTTCCCTCGGAGAGTCCCTTCTACATGGCTTCCCGAATCCCCTGCCTCCCTCGTCGCCTCCATCCACAGGCCCAGAGAGATTTGGCTAAAAAAGAAACACCCAGCGGGAGCTGGCCAAAGCATGGAATGAAGAATTAGAAAAGCAGCGCGTGCTTCGACCCGCTACAATCCCGTACGCCGATCCCATCTCGCGCGTAAGGTATCTCGAGGTTTGGGAATATAGAGAACTTGTTAACGCTTCTTTTATTTGGCTCACACTTGCTTCTACGCCCTTTTATTCCAGCCACGCAGTTAAAACACTGATTGAAACCGAAATCAAGTGGTACATCTCCCGGTATCGGAGCTGTCAATTCGCCAAACATGAAACTCCAGCTGAAAATATATGAAACTTTGATTGAGTGGGCTCATCTGATATAGGACTGGGACTAGAAGGACCAACCAGGAAACGATGGGGATGGGTGATATCGCACCGGTTATCACCACAGACTCTTCATTCATCAATATATTATTGAGTGGAACACCACGGGCGTCGAAGTACTTTCGAGACTTTCTTATCTCATATATGTTACAGAGGGAATGTGCTCTCCTGCTCACGTTTCAGCTATGATAAAGACGTTGTGGCCATGCAAGCGAAATATACCCACAACCCTTCTAAACCAGTCTTTGAATCAACTTTCGTTTCGATCATCGCTTGGACCTGTGAGAAGCACGCTTGGGCTGGTGGGTACACATACAGTATGTGCGTGAGATGCGTTCAAAACAGGCCCCAGCATCTCTGGCCCAAGGGGTAATCAATGTTCAATGCCTTTGATCGCTGCGTCCCCTCCGGCTGGCCATTTTGTTCGAGGAGTCAGTCATTCCACACTTCCCGTTGGCGAGTCGGACGGGATGGAAGCATAGGATTTTCCGACGTTGAAGTCAAGGTAATTTGAGTGCTACTTATCAGCTAGAAAGCCTACACTTTGGCAGTATCTGTCCAATCATGACATCAAAGCACCCGCTTTTGGGTTTCCATTCAAGACATTCAAATATACGCATTATACATAATCCTTTTTGGTAATACAATTGAGAGATAAAATTAAGTTCAAAATACATAAAACACGTATCACTTTTACAAAGGGTATAACTAGAAATACGATATTTAACTGCAGACTAGAGTGCCCCGCATGTAGAGTAATAATAAAAAGAGCATTGCAAACTAGAAAACGCTGACTGGAGATACGGACAAAGCAACGCGAGAACATGGACATGACGTGCACGAACATATATGAATGGAATATACTGAACACCGAGACAGGGGCTTAGGCAAGAAACACTTTGACCTGCCAGGTTCCGGTGGTGTATGCTGTCGCTAGCGTCCTCTTCCAGGCTTAGGCTTTCCCCTTGTCAATTGTCCCTGTCTATCAGATAAGTGGCTGTTCAAAATGGCTCACCCAAACCGATCTCAGAAACGAACCTGGTAATGTAGCTGCGCCAGGTCTTTGCCGTCTTGGCTCCCTTTTTCAAGGTTTTTAACCTGCTTGATGTGCCCGTCGCGCCAGCTTGACGTTCGACGACCAATATGGTCATCCGCGTATGTCTGCCTCTGGGAGGCTACCCTGAACGATGATCAGCTCATCACTTGCCACAGATATATTAAACCATACTCAGCCAGTAGGGCGCTTCGACGCTCGCCTAGTGCCCCAAGCTTGTTGCAGTCTTCCTGAGTGACGTCTTTCCCCTTCTTGAGGAGGTTATTTCGACGCAGCTTATATTCTTGATTGAGCTCATTCATCCTCGCATCATCCTTCTTGTAGTCGGCATAGGCACGACCCATGGGACTGCGTTCGGGTGGTCTTTCATAACGAGTAGACTCATATCCCACATGGTCGTAGTTGACCATGCTGGAGGTCTCGGCGCTGGGGGGATATTGGCCGTATGTATTGAGGATCGCACCTTGCGCTCGACGCTCAGTCATCTGGCTCGGTGTGCCCCGGGGGGGATAGCTGGCATAAGCCCGGGAGGCATCTTCCTTTGGGTACTTGGCTTGCCTGATCTCCCTTCCCCGACTGAAAGAACTGTAGTCTGGCATACTCGGTTCTATCCACGCCAGTGGGCTCTGCACTATGTATGCAGAAGGTAGGCAGTCTCCCTAAACTGGAATGAGCATGAAAAGGAAAGTCAGGGCAGGTGCAAGCTGATAAACAAGATAGACGTGTAGATAATGTCGTCTCAAGTGCGCTGGTCCCAGGAGAAATCATCAGACCACTACAGAAGATTCCTCGAATATTTATAAGTCAGGTCACCCAGTTGAGAGTTCTAACTTCGAAACGACTCGATGGGAGAGGGGGGCATATACGCGCCCTGGCTAGCCATGGGCCTTTCAGGATACCCGCTATATATAGCAAGTGGTGAATTTCGATGTTGGAATCCCCGTTGGTATAGGGCCAATACCGCCAGGATCATTGCGAAACCAGCCGCAATACTGACCAACGGAGATAGAAAGTCTTGCAGACAATAGCCCATGCGTGCTGAATGGGGATCTCATGTTTCATGGGCCATTTCTTATGGAGGAGAATGGATCACTAGATTACCAACACGCACAAGACGTGGCGTAAATGTATAAATGAAGGAACTCGAAAGTAGGGCGCTTATATGGAGCCATTGTGTACAATTAAAGAACCACGCCTTCCTGATGAAGGAATCGGTTGCGGAACCAATGATAATCCGCACGAAACGCCAACCCCTCTCCCGGCGCTTAAGCTGTCATCCTCCCCGTTTCATATAACTGTGCCTCCACTGTCACCCCTCTCTCCCAAAATGCAACGAGTGATGCCCTCGGCGTCAATCTTGAAGCATGGATTCACCTCCTTCGATACGGGCTTCCCTGCTCACCTTACCTTTGGAGTCGAAACAGGCCATTCTACGCCATGCCCCTGACGTGTGCACTCTTCGTGCAGCGGTACTGTCCCATCCTTCCCTTTATACGGCTTTTCTGGACAATCAGCGTCCAATTCTCGAGCAAGTGATAGAGAGAGTAATTCCTGCTGAGCTACTGGAAGATGCACTCTTTGTCTTTCTATCGTCAACTATCGAAGCTGGACCATGGACGCAAGAGCGTGTTTTATCGATCCTGGACCAGAAAGCCGCCAGCCGATTGTCAAAGTCGATAAACCTGACATTGAAAAGCACATTGCACATAGAGCGATTGTACCATATCATCCAGTCTTTCACCTGCGATTTCATCTTCGCTTCCATGCCTCCCACCCCATTAATGCCACCATCTACTACCGAGTGGAATCGAGTCGCTAGGGCCTTTTATCGCTTTGAGATCCACCGCCATCTTTTTAGACGCCGGGACCGGGGAGCTGGAATTGAAAAAGCATCTCCTGACTTCAGTTATTTGGAGCAATGGGATCTTCTCTATAGACATTATCCAGTGTGGGAGCTCGAACAGCTCGCGTGCATTGGAGAGTATCTCTTCCGCCGGGTTTCAATTCGTAAGTACTATGTTTATCCCAAATACTAAGTCATACATTGACAATCAGCCTAGCTTTCAATGATGTTGCGGCGCATGATGTTGAGTGGGGATTCGATGGTAAGGGCTTTGGGCTCAACGAAGCGTGGGAGAAGTTTCCTGGAGATGGCACATACGTCGAAAGCGCGGTATGTCTCCTCCCCTGGGTGTGATTTCCTTCGTTTGCCCGTAAGCTAAGTCATACTAGCTGGCGGGGGGTCTTCAATACATTGACGCGGTGGTCAAGGCAGAGACCTTTGAGGAGCGACGTCGACTATTGACACCAGAAGTCAAGGTCACAGCCTTATTTCTCCCGAGTGTCCTACAATTGATCTTCCATAGCGATGTCGCTGATGGTCTCCTCCTCAAGGATTATAGCAACGAGGAATTAAGGTCCTTGCAGGGATCAGGCCCTTCAGACCCTGACCCGGGACCTGGGGACGCATTCCACCATGCGAATATGAACCTCACCTGGGGAGATTTTGTAGCCATGATGTGCAATCGAGACGTCAGGGCCTGGGGATATGTGATGTGGGATCGAGCTCGGCTACTGGAAATGGGATTTTTCGATTCAGCCAGAGTAGTGCCCGATGCTCCCGACTGGTCGGAGTATGATAATCGAAAGGACAGAATGGTCGAGAGTTTGGTGGCGAGGTGGAGGTTATGGTCCAGAGGAGCACGAGGATGGTGGACAGAAGGTGATGAATCTCACCTTACCTGGAAAGGTGCCTGTGAATGGGAGGATGAGGAGCATGAGGAGGCGGTATTCAGGGACTCTATCATCCAGTTTCCCCTATGATCTGTTAAGATGAATAGCGTGGCAAGAGCTTTAGCTACTGCAAAGGAAGAGTATTGCATTCGGTTAACAATTCTTATAGGAGAAATGTAGGTACTCGATATGATGACCGTATCATGCCTCGGACAACAGGCAGCTTGTATACCTTCTCGTCTGCCAGTTTGCCTGTCTACTACATCGAGGGGCCCAAGTGCTCACCAAACCCACGCTTATCATGGACAGAAACTTGGCGTATGGGTCTATTTGAGCTGGCGATGAGGCCCTCACAGGCCAAGCCCTGATGTCTACCGGTTCGCGTTGGTCTTTCGCGCCGTATCAAGCAGCATCCATCAGAGTACCTTTGTTATAAATGCATTCGCTGAATAGATTCATAGTAGAAGGATCATCTTCATCCTCCTCCACTGCCTCCACCTCCCCCTCCACTACCTCCTCCTCCTC
>RHLO01000052.1:0-10396 GCA_003719415.1 Aspergillus olivimuriae | reverse complement strand
GAGCGGTGGGATGGGATCAGCTCTCTGTGTCTCTCACTCTCCTCCCCATCCAGAACCTCCCCCGTGGCCTTTCTTCCTCCTCTGCGCTTTTCCTCGGCGTTGCGCGTGACTTGTCCTCCCCCAGCGTCCCTCCTCCCCTCCCTCCATCAAGCTTGTCTCTCCGACCTGCGGGAACAACATCACCGCACAGCCTCGCTCACTCTCCGCCGTTCCCCCTCCCTTCTGACGTTGCCCGCTTGCTAGCGCAGATCGATTCAAACGCGCTTCACTCCGATTCTAGCGGCGACCACCTGCGCCGTCCCCCTCGCTTCTCGAATACCGCAGCTGCGCACTCAATGCTGCCCCCCACCACCGCTGTGTCCGATCCGCGATAGAAACAACTCGTCCCCTCCTCCCCCTTTCGGCTAGATGGCGATCTATGGCGTCCGGATATAACCCAGGGTTCTCCGCGACGTCGATCCAGCACCGCACGGCTGCCGGCGATGGACGGTCCTTCTCCAGTCAGGATGAGGGCTCTGCCGATGGCAGCTGGCCCGGAAGCACGACCGTCTCCAAACCGGGGAGAAATGCGCGCTCCGAGTCCGGCAACAGTGCCACCATCGGCCCTCGCGGCGGGTCGTCGTTAGCCCTTTCGTCCGGCTCCGGGGGCCCAGGGAGCTTCAGCTCTGAGCTTAAGAGCATGAAGACCTCCCGGAGCACAACCCCGCGGCCGGATGCCACGTATCGTCGTCGGGGCAGCAGCAATGTCGAGTATGATGAGTTGTCGAGCACGGAGGAGCGCCAGGCTGCTATCCGCAATAAGATCGCTAAGGAAATGAAAATCAAGACGGGCACGGAGAACATGCTGGAGGCCCTCCTGGCGAAGAATCCGAAGCAGACGAAGGATCAACGTCTGCGCGTCGAGTCGGAGTTGAGTTCGTCCAATCGCAAGCTGGCTGAGTTACACCACGAGCTCGAGGAGGAGCTGCTACGTGCGCAGGCGCCGTCCACGCCCCCTCCCCTGAGCCGCTTGTCCAGCTTGTTCCAGGGTAGCTCCATGCGATCGCCATCGCGGAACAACACCGAGTTTGAGGATGGTGAGCCTGAGAATGCCGAGGCGGAGATGGAGTCTCCGACATATGTGCTGTCGGAAACGTTGCAAGCGTTGGAGATTGAGGGCATGTCGCCGGATTATTATGTGGAGCGGGCGAACAGCCTGGTCGAGCTCTTCAAGCGACACCCCACGCTTAAGTACGACCTTGCGTGGTCGGTGTTTGGCTTGCGCGTCCAGGTCATGCTGCTGAGTGACAGCAAAGAGGTGGTTTCAGCTGGATATCGCCTGACGCGATATGCCATCGCGGATCGAAAGTCGCTCCAGATGATTCGGTCTCTACACACCGACGAATTGGTGATTCTGTCTCTTGTGAAGGAAAGTAAGGCGAGTCTCGAGCGGGAGCAGGCGTTGAAGTTCGTCCGAGCGTTTTTGGATGTGAAGGATGGCGTTCATGAGATATCGCGTGCGGTGGTGCGGACGATTGTCTCTGTGGCGGAACACTACGAGGATCGTCTTCGAAACATTTCGCTCATGACCCTTGCAGAGATTCTGGTCAAGGATCCGGAGTTGATTGGATATGCCGGTGGATTTGCCACATTGTATGATGCCTTGTCGGAGGGCACATTTGGTGCTTCGGAGAGTCTCATCGCGAGTTTCCTCCATGTTCTTGATACGCCACATAGCAGAAAACATCTACGCGGGGGATGCGAGCTGGAAGCTGTCCTTGCCCCGTTCACAGACTCCCTAGCAGACAACGTCCGCAACGGGCGATTAAAATCGTCAGCCAAGGCTATCTCTGCAATGCTCAAAACGTGGCCTGGCTTGGTGGTCCTCGCGCGAAATGGAGGCAAGCCGCTTCAGTCTCTCCTGGATTCGTTGCATTACCCCGATCCACAGGCAAGAGATCTTATCATGGAACTTCTGTTCGATGCTCTTCGAATAAAGCCGCCGTCGTGGTCTTCTTCCTTCCTTGCCGGTCGACGATTGACAACATATGGACGAGTGGCAAACCTCCGATCTGAGTCGGATACCAAGCAGTTTCGGGGTTTCTATGGAGGCAACAGCAATAAGTTCGACCTCACTGCGCATTTCTCAACCCTCATTCTCGCCACCTTGGTGGATGCCGGCTTATCAAAGTCTCTTTGCGATCTTATTGAGGACGAGACGGACCTGTCCCTTCGGCGCAAAGCGACGTTGCTCTTGACCGAAGTGTTGAAGTTGGCCCACCACTCTCTACCGCGGAACATCAGCGCGAAGCTCCAAGTTCTCCCGCACTTGTTGCCATCTGCGATCCAGTTCGATGTCGAGAACCATGATGTCTCCACGTCCACCATCTACCAGATTGAGAGCATCAATAGAACCTTGGCCCGCTCGATAGGGAACGTCTCGACGAATGCAGGACGATATAGTGTAGATGTCGATATCTCCGCGTCCCTATTGACTGGTGACCAGGCAAAGGACAAACTCAGCCCTGCAATGGATGAGACCCAATTCCGCAATGCGATCTTAGAGACAAACGTGCTGAACACCGTCAACTACCTCAAGTGGAAGTGGGACTTGATTCACCGTATCGTTGAGGGCCCCCTAACAAACCCCAAGCGACTGGACGAGGCCATCAAGGGCTCAAAGTTCATGAAACGTCTCATGGGTTTCTACCGGCCTTTCAAGTATAGATTCTGCATGCTTCCAAATACAAAACCGAATCAGCGCTATGTTCGCACCGGCTGCGCTTTGATGCGGACCCTCGTGCAGGTGCCGGAGGGGACGAAGTATCTGGCAGAAAACAAGTTTCTCAGACAGGTGGCCGAGTGTCTTGCCCAGGTCGACCGCATGAGCGGATTGACCTCTTCATCGCCCCTGTTCTCCCGGGAGCAAATGGCGAGCACACTGAGCGGGGGATACTTTGCCATGCTGGGAACATTGAGTGGCGATTCCAACGGGCTGGCCATGATGGAACGATGGCATATGCTGAACATGTTCTACCATATCATTGAGCTTCGAGACCGAGACGATCTCATCCAGACGCTGTTAGGGAACCTCGACTACACGCAGGAAAGCCACCTGCGGGTCATGTTGTCCAAGGCTCTAACTACAGGCTCGAAGGAGATCCGCATCTTTGCGACCAAGCTGTTGCGGAAATACGCCGTCGGGAACGTTCCTCTCTCCCCGCAAATGGCCATCGGCAATGCCGACTGGGTGGTGAAATTCCTCGTGACTCAATTATATGACCCCGACGTGTCAGTCTGCCAAGTTGCAGTGAAGATCCTGGAGGAGGCGTGCAATCACCGCGACTATCTCGAGTTTGTGGTGAAATGTCGGCCCTCTCTGGACCATCTCGGCGAGATCGGCGCACCGTTGCTGTTGCGCTTTTTGTCCACCTCAGTCGGCTACCATTATCTAGATGGGTTGGACTACATTACGCAGGAGATGGACGATTGGTTCCTGGGACGAAACGATACATACGTGGGACTTGTCGAGGCAGCTCTCTCGCGGGCGTACGTGGAACAGCCACGCCGGGGCAGTTTGGTGCCTGAGGATATTGTGGACATGCAGGACATTGGGCTCGTACCGCCTCATTTCTACCGGGAGCTGGCCCGGACGGCGGAGGGATGCAAGCTGCTGGAACAATCAGGTCATTTTAACGAGTTCGCCTGGACAATCCGTGATTTCCGACTGGACGAAGAGGATACGGAGACCCTTCTGAAAGTGAAGGGCTGTCTGTGGGCGGTGGGCAATGTTGGGTCGATGGAGCTGGGGGCACCATTCCTGGAAGATGATATCGTCGAGCGCATTGTGAAAATTGCCGAAAGCGCTGGCGTGCTGACGATGCGAGGCACAGCGTTCTTTGTCCTCGGACTGATTTCGCGCAGTCAACATGGTCTGAAGCTCCTGCGGGATTTCGGATGGGACTCGGCGGTCGATCAGGAAGACAATTCGTTGGGTCTGAGTCTTCCTACTGATTTCAATAAACTATTCCTGGTAAGTTTGGGTGATCATCGAGGATATAGCGCAGCTACTGAACACGATGTCTAGGTCCAATTCCCGACTCACGCTAGAGACCCAGAGTCAAAGCGCACTTCCCAGGAGAACTTCAAGGAAGCCATTACTGATGCGGATTCGACTAACCAGAAGATCCTCAAGCTGATTGTTGACATGGGCAACACGGTCCTGTCGAAGCGAGCTGCGGCGGACCTTCATAGGTAGGCAATCAGAATCTAGCCATGCATGCTCTTACACGCAAATACTAATCGTGATGGGGATTTCTAGCATCAAGTCCAAGCAGCCCGAGCACTTTCGCCAACCTCATCTGTTCCGTAAGACTCTCAGCATTCTGGAAAGCCATCATTTCCGACTTCCCGCCCGACGCTTCGCTCTCGATCTGTTCGACAAGAGCGTCATGCGACGCATCGTGTTTGACGACGAGTCGGAGTCGGATTCGGAGGCGACCTCCTCGCAGGCTTCTGGCTGATCCTCTCTTATCGTTGCTCTTCCCGTTTTCCTTTTCCCATGTTTGTCCCCGTCTGTTTCTGAAATGTTAGTGTTATACCCGGCAACGCGATGGCGCGGACCATGCGTTCAATACACGGTCGCCGATGCTTCCTTCACCTCTTTTTCTTTGCTTTCCCCTGTTGCGCGTGGTGATTGATTCTTCTATGCCCGGCGTTGGCGGCTTTGGTCACGAGCAATGAACCTGGATGTTAGCATGTCGCGTTGAGCCTTCTTTGCTTGCTTCTTGCGGCCCGACTGTTCTCTTTGCTAGGTTGGTGGTCGGTCGGTTGGTTCCTTTCGGCGATGGACTGTCCCTCGAAACAAATCAGTGTATATACATACAATTCTTATGATGATTTGGTGATGCGCTAGTCTTCGATCGTAGAGAGTGTGTCGTCGCCGAGATAGAATGGCATTGTATCATGCGGAGATGGGCACTATCGCATTGTGAGGGCGTACCTCGGCCTGGACTGCCCGAGCCAAGACGGTCGAGAGAACTAAGCCCAACACCACCAAGCCCATCGTCCACCAACAGAGTACCCTCTCTCCTTTCTCCTTTGTCCCTCGCGTTCGCTGGTCTCACCCACACCCATCGCATGCACCGTTGACTGCCAGAGGCTTCTCCCCGGACCAGCCTACCACCACCGCCCCTCATCCACCCGACATTCCATACCTACTCCATACCCGCTCCCTCCGGTGCCGGCTCCCCACTACGTCGTACTCAACCACTCGATCCCTCATGGAAGATGCGACAACACCGCCACGCCCTCTCCGAAACGGAGACCCTCCTATCACCATCACTGACAATGACGACAATCTAAACCTGGCACAAAGAACCCTCGACTCTTTCCCAACAACCCCTAAGGACGGAGACAGCAACCACAACAATGACATCAGCAACATCGCCAACGAAACAACCACCCTCAACCGCCCATCCGCACACACCCTCCTCCACCTCATCCAATGCGCGAACTGCTCCCGTCCTCTCCGCAATCCCCTCCGTCTCCCCTGCGGAAATACCCTTTGTCGGGAATGTCTCCCCCCGTTACGTCGTCGTCGGAACATCACCTATCCGGATGTGGAGGCGCGGAAGGAGGGCTTCACCTGTTCGTTTTGCTTGGTGGAGCATTGTCTGGGGGATTGTGGGACGGATGTGTTGTTGACCCGGTTGGGGGAGGTCTTTGAAGAGGTTCTTTCTTCCCCTTCTTCGCCTTTGACTTCAACATTCCCCCGCTCGTCTCCTGCTCCGGAAGTGAGCGGAGTCAAGGTCTCCTGGAAAGATGATACGCAGGGGAACGGGGGGGTTGACAGGGCTGTTCTGAAAGGCTCTGGCTTGTTGGAGGGTCTATATGCGCTGATGAAGGAGGGTAGCTTTGGGTATAACGCGGCAGAGGTTGAGTATGAGTGCGACGACACCACTACTCTCGGGGACAGCAATATATCGTGGGAACGCTTACGAGAGAGACTACGCACCGAACTCGACTGCCATGTCTGCTACTCACTAATCTTGGATCCTCTAACCACCTGCTGCGGACATACCTTCTGCCATTCATGTGTGTCGATGGTGCTAGGCCACTCGGATCTCTGTCCAGTCTGTCGGCGCAAACTGAACATGTCAACGACGGTGCAGTCCGAACCAACTAACAAACGCATCACCGCGCTCATCGAGACCCTCTTCCCAGACGAAGTCGCCTCCCGGAGAGAATCCTCCGCCTTGGAAGATGCCAATCCTAATGAAACAACCCTGCCGCTATTCGTGAGCTCTCTGTCCCTCCCGACGATGCCGACCTTCTTGCACATCTTCGAACCCCGCTATCGCTTGATGATCCGACGGGTCATGCAGAGTCGCGGACGCAAGTTTGGCATGGTCATGTACAATCGTGCCGGTCGGCTTCAAGGCGAGCTGGGCAGGTCCCAGTTCATGCAGTATGGGACCGTCCTGGTAGTCGATCGGTATGAAATGTTGCCCGACGGGAGAAGTCTGATCGTGGCTACTGGGACGTCTCGGTTCAAAGTGATGAGCTCCCAGCTCGTGGATGGGTATCATGTCGGCCGGGTACAGCGTGTGGACGACATTTCAGTCTCAGAAGAGGAGACGCGGGAGGCCTTGGAGACGTCGGCTACCGTCGACGCTCCATCGGATACGAGTACAGAAAAACCCTTGGCTACTATGTCGACGCAGGATCTGTTCCAGCTGTCGTTGGCTTTTGTCCGCAGACAGCATGGACAAGGCGTCGCCTGGCTCCGGCCCCGGGCCTTGTTGGCCTACGGCGATGCTCCCACCGATCCTGCGCTTTTCCCTTGGTGGTTCGCTAGCATTCTGCCGGTGTGGGAAGAAGAGAGATATTCGCTTTTAGCCGCCACGAGCGTCAGGGAGCGGTTGAAGGTCACGGCGCGCTGGGTGCAGAAGTTGGAATCTCGTCAGTGGTATGTATCTTGTTCCTGGTCCTGGAGGGTGCAGTCGAAATTGCCCTGAAGCAGTGCTCACGATGTGTTTTCTCGCAAGGTCGGAACGTTCACGCCCATCCATGGTCGCTGTCTTATGACTAGCCGTCCCTCTCCTCGTCTTCGGCCTCGTTCCCATGATCTTTGGGGGTGCCCCGTCCTTCCCGATCGGATCAAACGTCTTCACTACATTTACGCCGTTCTCCATGTCGGTCTCCATTTCGTTCGGCTCCAACCGACCCTTCACGACCAGCACCCGCCAAGAACACTTTCGACATGACGACTCCGCGACAAACGTCTCACAGATCGCCATCGCGACCATCTTCCTGGCCATCTTTGTGGCGCAGCTAGCCACGCACGCCATGCACATCTGGAGAACGCGACGACGAGACAGACTCGAAGAGCAACAGCGCGCTGAAATGGAACGACCAGGCCCGGGAACCGCTCCCCCCGGTCCTGTAGACGAGGCTGAGGGAGCAAATCGGGAGCCTGGATAGACCGCTTCCTTGTACTATGATCGATCGATCTTTGGGACGTCGACCGAATGTCCCGATCACTTGACCACTGACACTGACACATCAAAACCTAGGCCTCGTCCTTGCTTCGCAACTGAGTAAGTCGACGATGGCTTGATTATTCTTGTAAGAAAAGATATCTCGATGTAAACCTTGTTGACTTGGGGGAAATAAGGATCGTGACGACTGGCACACTGCCAGCTGGGCGGACAATTCTCCGGGTCAGCCCCTATGAGCTAGGCTCCTGATTACAATTTGACCTCTATGTTTTCCAACAGGATCGTAGGGAGAACCAATCGAACGTCAGCAAGACCTTACGTCGCAGCAGGCTGAGTCGGTTCGAGGGACTTCTGGTGTGTTTCTCATATGACGTTTCAGCCTAGCGCTAATGCATGAACTTCACATCGTTATCAAGACCGGCGGCTATGCTGGCTGGCGAGTCACTCCCAGCTGCAGGTCCGCTTGGCTCGACCCTGGTTAGCATATCAGTCAAGTGAGATCCAATAGCCTAGCAGACGTGGTGCACTGTTAATCGAGAAGGTGGGGTACTGGATCTGCGAAGCAAGTTCCTAGCCATTTCTTTGCTGCAAAATCTATTACGGGCAATATTATACAAAAGCGAGCAGTGAGATACAGTTTTATTATCGGATATCGTTGAAGTTCTGTTAGATCTTCGAACGCAATACTTTCTTCGTTTTTTTACTCTGCCCAGTCTGCATCACTTTCCCACCACCTCCGCATCTCCATGGCTCAGATGCCTCAGCAGAAGACATCCTCGCTCAAGACTTATTTTGACGAGCTACAAGAGACCAGCGGGGATGACGAATGCAAGGCTTGGTTGAGTAAAGCTTTTGATTCCAGAGCTGAACGGGCAACTTTTGTTGCTGGGCGTCGGGAAGGAGCGGGAACTGGAACATACGTTGGCTTTCTGAAGGGTTCCTTCAACTTCAGCTTCCGCTTCAGCTTCGGCGATGGGCGTCCGGATGCCATTATTCGTTTTCCGAAACTGGGACACACGGCTACGGCTTGTAGGGACGAAAAAGTTGTGAATGAGGTCCAGATCATGGAATACCTCCGCCAAAGCACGGATATCCCAATCCCCCGTGTGCACAGTTGGGGCTTAATTGCTGAGAGCCTTCGACACCTTGGTCCATTCATCATCATGGATTATGTCGACGGTACCCTATAATCAACTATCTTGGAAGAACCTGATCAAGAAAACCTGGGTCTCAATCCCAAAGTCGACAACAACATATTAGACAAGATCTATGATCAAATCGCCTATTACATGTTTACTGACGTTTGCTCATATCGCGGCCATCTCGAAGGACCATGCTTCAAGTGCATGGCACGTTGCTCGAATACCCCTAACATACAACATGAACGAGTTAGCCACTGTCGCCGGCTACCCCGAGGATCAATTCTCAACCGCGCCGTTTTACCGTGCAAGTGATTATCTGGGGTCGGTCGTTAGTGAGGTCGCTCCCTGCCTACAACTTGCTCAGGGAGCATGCGTCAAACACCCTGCGTCTCATATCCGCTACAGGATTTTCCGCGCGCTTTCCCATCGACTGGACATTTGCTGAGTTCTGTCAGCCCTGGTGCCGGTCGTGCGGCGAATTCGGTCCCTACCTGTACCTGCCAACCGTCACTCGCTTATGCTACAAATGCATGTTTCTCAAACCCGAGTATCAAGTAGCCCCGGTGACAGACGTTAGCGTTTACTTTAGGCTGACCAAGAAGGACATCAAATCCCTCCCAATTTCTCTCACCATCTCACGACCACGACATTGTTTGGTGGAAGTTGTCGCAGCCAAAGCGTTGGGGATCCATCTCCATGGAAGTTATCAAGCAATGAAGCGGGCATCTCGGACCCGTCAGGAAGAACTTGAAGAAAACTACCAACGACGGGTTGAAGACTGGGAGGAGAGATTGCGTTGGGATAATTTCGCACGACGCCCACGACGCCAGCCTTTGCCTTCCCAGCTGGGCCTGGACGAGTACGGATGGCAGTGGAATTCTCAGGCGACAGCGACCTTTCCATACTGGGATCGTCAGACGCAGATATTGGAGCCGGGAACATTCTGTCGGGCCTGCACCTACCACTGGGAGGAGGCTAAGGGGAATGACTGGAAGTGCAGGGAGACCATCTTCCATCCCCATCCTCCCAGTCGGGAGACTTATTACCGGGCCTTTCTGGAGTCGGATCTGCCCGAGCATTTTCTCCATTGTGCGGCTGTGAAGGAGAACTATAACTTTCAAGAAGCCCAGGCCCAGCTTCGCAGAGAAGGAAGGGATTTTGTGGTTCAGCCGAAGAAGGCGCTGCTGGATGATCGGCAGGGCACATTGGAGACTCATAGAAGTCATATGAGGTAGATGGAGATAGTCGCTTTGAGTTCTTCTTTAATCTGATTGTTCAATGATGGTTCATTTGTATACTTTTCGTTCGACCGGACCCTCGGGGAACACGGAGCAGACCATCGATTGGGTCTCATCTGGGACTTGTCTGGCGCCACGCAGCGGTTGAGCGCTTTGGTCACACAGGCGCCGGGGGGTTGCTGTTGGGTGACTGCGCCGCAGATCCTGACTGACTATCCTTGCTCCATCCTGGGGGGAGGCAGGGAGGGGGAAGAGATAGAGAGAAGGGGGGAAAGAAGAACAGAGAGGATGCAGAGAGAAGAGAAGAGAAGAGAACAGGAAAGAGAGGCGTACAGATGTTGTCTGGGATCCCGTGCTGTGGACGAAACAGGAAGGAATAAACGGGGTGTGATGGCGCCTTCCTCGTGCAGTCTCGATCATTGCCTTCTCCCTCACTTTCCCTTCACTTTCCCTTTTTCTCTCTCCCTCTCTCTCTTTCTTCCTTTTTTCCGTTTCTCTCGTGGGGTTCTGCAGCTGTCTCGACTGTCGCATCCGC
>RHLO01000519.1:0-69825 GCA_003719415.1 Aspergillus olivimuriae | reverse complement strand
GCATGATGGAGTGGGGGAGGGAGGAGAAGCGAGGGGATGGAAAGAGAATGGTAATGGACCGGAGAGAGAGAGGGAGAGAGAACGAGGATCAGAGGGACTTCAAATATGAGGGGAGAGACCGGGGAAACGGGGAGCCGAGGGTTTCCTGATGCAGCCAATGCCTCGGCTCAAGCGCTCTGGGGAATCGTCGCGGCCTGGATGCCTGACGCCAGTGGGTAATCGTCGTTCTCGATGTTCCGGTGGCCACGATGGCTCCCTCGGGCGAGGTAGGAGTCGGAGCAGGAAGCCGAGTCTCACTCCGGAGTATGGAGTTCATGCATCCTTCGATACTCTTACATCGGACGGTATAGTTCCTCGACCCCTGCCATTGCCTGGTTTCTCTTCCGGCCATCGGCCCCCAGCCAGAACGTCCATTGGCTGGTGCTTATCGATAACTGATCGGATCAGTCTACTATAGTATATCGTTCGTGCCAAAAGAGCCGAGGTGTTTCTTCTCTTGTTATTCTTCGGTTCTCTCCCCCCTCTGCAGTCCAACACAGTCAACCATCGATGGCTACCCCATGGAGAGAGCTATCCGGAACTCCACCTGCCAAGACTCGTCTTCTGGGTGGGCATCTCCTACTCCGGAGAATGCCGGTCGTAGGGGCGATGGGAAAAGTCGGGTTAGGGCTGCAACCCTAAGCCCTGAGCGCCCCGGAGCGCCATCACCAACCACGAGGAACGACTCCCACGCGTGTCTGATAGACGATGGTCTGATGATGATGGTCTCTATCATTGTCACATGGTCGGTCTCGTCATCACATGTGATCCGCAGCAGGACCTTCGCAGCGTGATCAATAAGAAGGCGCCGTAATCATGGCCAGGACCCATCCGTCTCCCTTTCACCATGGACGCTGCCCACGCGGAGGTCCACTTTTCACGCCATCATCGCCTGCTCACCCCCTTTCAAAACCTTCCCCAGCGCCGCGGCAGGCGTCTCTTTCCCCGGATCCCGCCCGGACGTGTCCGGGTATCGTCTGCTCAGGATCGCCGGCACCGTCATGGGCGCATACTTGGCCAGTGTTCCCGCCTTGCGACAGCTGGGATGCACTCGACCACGAACGCGTTAAAGTCTGTGGGCGCCGATCCCGGGTGATCGCAGGATCCCGTAGCAGCCAAAGGGCCACCGGCTCCTCGTTGAACTGATCGAACCAGGTCTCCAACTCCATCACCCGTGCAAACACCCGCAGCACATCCTGCGCCAGCGCCGTCATCGCCACATGATAACCTATCGATCACCTCGCGACACCTCGCCGGATCCCGCAGCTCGGACGGATACTTGTTGGGACCTGGAAGAAACTCACTGCAGGGTCAACAGCAGGACGAACAGTTCTCAGGGCGATGCTATATCGCTCCTGGACCTCCAGCGGCAGACGGCAGAGCTCTTCCGCCTGCTGTAGAATACCGTCGAGGAGGGCGACGGGGACTTGGTCGTTGGTCATCTGGAACAACCCGTGCTGTCGACACGCCTGGTGCACTTGGCTGACCAAGTCGGCCTTGGTGCTGGGGTCGGTGCTGTAGAACGCTGTAGATCCGGTGTTAGCTCTTGGACATGCTGCCACATGCGCAATGATAGAGAGCGATATACCTCCAAAGTCGATGAGGAGGGGTGTTTTGGGCATGATGACCAGAGGTGATGAGGACGAGGAGAAGCAGAAGAGCCGGTGTCGAGGAGCGTTGTAGAGCCATGGGACAAGGTCGAATATAAGAGTATTCAGTCATCCTCAGCGTCTTTTCTGGTCGGATCAAGCACGCTCTTCACGCCTATCGTGGGATGAGCGGGGTAACAATGTAATAATGCCGCCGATGCTGGCGACAAGCGGGGATGCCGATAGTTGACAATCACCGTCACTCAGATGGCGGTTCCTGTAAAGGGAGAACGTTTGAATGTTTGCTGCAATAATCGAGCACCATGAAGATGAGCTTGAACAGCGGCCGTCCACGGTAGAACTGGGATTGAATTCTCAGGTTCAGCCTATTCAATCAATCAGAATGCTATGGGTTCAGCCTATTCCCCCTCATGAGTCCTCCCGGCTCGTATACATTTCTCCACCAATCATCCCAATGGCATCGTCTTCCTTCTCGCTATATAACGAGTCCGCCATCACCTGGCGCAAAAAGAAACATTCCACAGACCCAGCAGATTGCCATCCGACCTTCTACCATGTACACGAACCCTGTCATCCCCGGGTTCAACCCCGATCCGTCCATCATTCGGGTGGAGAGCGACTACTTCCTGGTCACTTCCACCTTCGAATACTTCCCGGGAGCCCCAATCTATCACAGCTCCGATCTGATCCGTTGGACCTTGATCGGCCATGCACTGACCCGACCGAGCCAGCTTCAAATTCACACACCAGAGCCGGGGGGTGGTGTCTGGGCCACGACGCTGCGCTACCACGACGGCACGTTCTACATCATGGCCGCCAACTTCGAGCGATATCGCCCGCAGCAGGACGACCGGGTGTGGCCGCGGGGATTCTACGTGACGACCACCAACATCTGGGACTCGGACTCATGGTCCGATCCGGTCTATTTCGATCAAGTCGGCTTCGACCAGGATGTACGTCCCCGTCCATGTGATCGTGCCGGCGAAGACACTGACCGATGGGAAGCTATTCTGGGACGATGATGGGACAGTCTATCTCTCATCGACCTATCGCAAGCTGGAGCGGACGCCCAACGCTAATCTGAAGGATTTTGCCGTCCATGTCGTCACGGTCGATCTGGCCACGGGGAACTCAACGTGCGAACCCAAGCTCATCCGTGAATCGGTCTCGGGAGTGGCCGAGGGATCGCATATCTTCAAGCGAGGCAAGTATTATTATCTCTTTACCGCCGAAGGAGGCACGGAGAGCGGACATTGCGAATGGGTCTGTCGAAGTGAAACTAGTCCCTTTGGTCCGTGGGAAGAGGGCCCGGATAATCCCCTCTGGCGGAATGGGGTACAGGATGAAGTCCAGAACACCGGCCATGCGGATCTCGTGGAAGATGCGCAGGGAAGATGGTGGGCCGTCCTCCTTGGGGTTCGTCCCGTGAAGCGAAACGGGGGCTGGGAAGAATCTGTCTTCGGTAGGTGTCTCGCTATTGTGGGCTGAACGCGTCTAATCTGTTCCCCATGTAGGCCGGGAGACGTTTCTCATTCCAGTCGACTGGAAGAATGACTGGCCAGTGTTCAACGGAGGGGAGAAGATCGCCCTGCACTCGAATTGTCCTGATTTGTATGAGTATACACCGCCGGTGGCCTGGCGAGATGACTTCACCAAGGCGACGCTGGAGTTGGGTTGGTATCGCAAGAGTACGTGCCTCGTTTCCCGAGATATGACAGGAACCCTGACCGTGATAGACACTCCCGTGAAAACTGATTACTCCCTCACTGAGCGGCCAAACTACCTTCGTCTCCATGGCGGGCCGTACAATTTGTCGGTCCCGACTTGTCCAACTCTGTTCCTGCGCAAGCAGACGCATCGCTTTTGCGTCTGGGAGACCAGGCTGTCATTCCACCCCACATCGGTCCACACAGAAGCTGGCGCTGTGCTATGGTGGAACCATTTCACCTATAGCAGCATTGGCATTCGGCTCTCTCCCAAGGACGGACGGCGCATCGTCCGCTGGAGATCCGTCGACGGTGAACATGTCGATATGCCATTGTCCAAGAGCACCGAAGATGTCATATTGCTGATCGAATGCGGGGATAGATACCGTTTTGGCCTCATAGAGATGGGCACATCTGCATCCGACACGATTCATCTACTTGGGGAGGCCGAAAATGCGGCTTTGACCAGCGCGGCATTGCCGGTGGGTGCCCCGTTCACCGGGATGATGCTGGGGCTGTATTCCTTTGGGGAACGACAGCGGTGTCTATCACCGGCTGATTTTGCCTATGCGGAGTTTAAAGAATCGATGCATTCGTAGGAAACAACACTGCCGATAGAATTCATCTGCTCCTAAATACTGCAATGTGCAGCTCCTACCCCCATCTCAGAGCGAATACCTAATATCCCCAGGCGTCCAAATACTTCTTCGCCCGCTGTTCAGCTTCCTTAAGCGCCCTGCTTTCCTTCTCCAAGGAGTCCAGGAGAAGACTGTCGAGATCGTGCCGAACCTTTGGCAGAAGATCAATGATAAACCAGTGCATATGGGATAGTACGTCCAGCCCATCGATGGTGCTGGGTCGCATGGCGCCAACCCGTACTAGCTCGTCGTCCCAGGCCTTGGCCAGCGTCCACTGGTCATTATTCCTGGCACCGAATTGGGACCGACCCTCGGAATCAGCAGTCACCTGTTTGAATCCCCCCAATATCTCCTTTCGCAGGTCCTGTGCTGTGGGGTCATGTGGCGAATATACTCTCCCGTTGAACGTGCGGAACGAGAATAGATATTCCACAGCTGGAATGACAACGTGTGATCGTCCGTATCCCAGCAGGGCGGTAATCTGACAGGTGGCGGGGTCGTAGAGAATCTCCAGAGGCTCTGTCACGATGTTAGCGGTGTATCACCATTCAATAGGCTGGTACCTACCCAACCGTCCATGGACAAACGTCGGCCGTCCCGTGGGAAGCCCATCAAGGAGCTGCTTTGACCCATGTCTCATAAACGTGGTCAATCGCTCCCGGATCTCACTCCCCAGCCAATCTACCATCAGCTCATTATGGCCGCAATCCCCGATCTGCTCGTGCAGTAGCGCCTTGTAGAAGTCAGGAAGCGAATGGTACTGTCCCCCTTTGGCCCGAATGCTAGGCGATCCGTCATCTGACAGTCCACCGGGGCCAAATTGACAGCAACCAAAGCCTGCATCGCTCGGAAGTTCATAATCCTGAAAGACCTTGACCATCTTCGCCATCTGCGCCATGATAGTCTTCTGGTCATCGAGTTTCAAAGCGACAAAGTCATCGGCAAGAAGCTTTCCATTCATGTACTCCTCCACAATCCAACCCGTCGAATACTTGAACCCCAACTCATGGCCGATCTCATAGCCATACACCCGTGGAACGAGTCCGGGCAGATCTGCCTGCGACAAAGCCGCACGTGCCAATGTCATGGCAGCGACTTTGTTTTCGACCCGCATGTTATCATGGTATATGTTCAGGGGCCGTACGAAACGGAAGCACAGCCGCTTTGTCTGGGGAGGAATGACGCATGTCCCATGCTGAACCTTGCCTGAGGCTTTCCGGGCTGTAGGCTCGGTGGTTGGTTGGACAAGCGTGACTGCGAAGACTTGGTCATTGCAACAACCACGTCTGGGACTGGCGGATGAAGCCTCCAGTCCGAATTCGAGTAGCAGAATGTCTTTTATCTGTTTGAGGGGGGGTTTGAGTTGTTTGATGGGGAGATGAGACATTGTAATGGTCAAAAGCTGATGTGAAGAAATAAAAATTGAGAACGGGGGCAGATGTCAGTAGGAATAGATATGAGAGACAGAGATACAGGCTAGCATAGAAGGCTGAAAGCGGGTATAGGAAGTCGTTCTCAGCTCGAGTCTTTGGCGAGTATTTATGTGATCGTCATCCTCCCTGTTGACTCGACTAACGTGCAGACAAAGGGTGAAACTTGATATTCGGACGTACCACAGACCTATAAAGATTCATTCACCCGGTATGAAACATATGACCGATTTAGACGTATGCACCAAACGAGGACAAAGCCAACGCGGGTCTGATACTTTTCTTGAATATCCGAAGATTGTGACCCCGATGGATCAAAGCACATGATGAATGGATCAGCATACCCTGAGACGCAAGGTCATGCAAGGCTGTCTAAAATAAGGGAAGGGGCTGGGCAATGGCTTCTAATGTGTATCATTGAGATGTTTATCTACGTTTGGTTCACATATCGATGAATTCCACATCTCAGTGAATTTTTCAAATGAGACCAGCTCCTGAGCTCTATGTCAACAGGAAGTTGATTAGACTGAACAAATATATCACCATGAAACACAAAATGTATTACAAATAAAGATCCAAAGGACCAGAATAGTAGGATCCAGCCGCAACATCGCTAATGGCCATCACCCCGGGTATCAAGAAAACTCAGTGACATGCTACCTCGAAGCATATCCCCAAGTCGCACACAAATGGAATAATCAACTGCCCTCTTGCTTCCCACCGGGCGCCTCCTCGTCACTGCCGCTACCGGCACCAAAATACTTGTACAGCTCACTGTCCAATTCCTGTCGTGTGAGTCTGGGCATCTTCTTACTGTGCTTCACTGGATCAATGCCCTGCGCATGGGCACTGGCGAACACTACATCCATCTCTTCCAGCGGACGCCCCTTCGTCTCCGGGAAGAAGAAATACACCGCCGGAATGAGAGCCGCATTGAAAACGGCAAAGATGATGTAGGTCTGGTACCCGAGATTGGCAAAGGCCGGGGGCGTGATCATGACAATCAGGAAGTTCGACATCCAATTCGAGCTGGTCGAAAGGGCATTGGCCTGGATCCGGATACGCAGATTGGTAATTTCTGCTGGATAGAGCCAGGTCATGCCCAGCCAACCGATGGCGAAGAACGAATTGAAGACAAAGAGGAACACTGTTGCAGTGACACCATAGCGAGTATCCAACAGAGGGGCCCCGTTCTCGGTCACGCCGCCTGTCGAGACTGTACCAGCCAGAATAGCCATGGAGGCCATCATTCCGAATGCACCGATCAGCATGAGCTTGCGTCGTCCGGTTCGTTCGATCAGTGGTAATGCGACCAGCGATGCTAGGAAATACTCGGTACCGTTACAGGCTGCGAGCAAACGAGACCTGGCCGGCCCGAATCCAAGGGAATTTTCGAACAGGAAGGTCGCGTAGTAGGTGATCAAATTAATACCTAGCCAGGTGGTGAGCACTCAGAGTTCGGTCATGACTGGGACATGTACGTACCACAGATCTGCTGGAAGAACTGGGCAAGGATACCCAGGGTCGCTCGTCGTAAGTTTTGCGAGGGTCCGTTGGTGAGCAGTTCGCGATAGCGGAAGGGGCCGTCTTTGCTCTGGGCTTCGAGGGCCTCATTGATGTTGCGGAGTTCTTCTTCGACTTCGGCATCGTCTTCTGGTTTATCCACTAAGCGAGCAGTGACGTCTCGAGCCTCTGTATGGCGGCCCTTCATGATCAACCAACGAGGGGATTCCGGAAGGTATAACAATCCAATCATGACGACGATGGTGAAGAAGGACTGGAACATGATGGGGAAGCGCCATCTGACGGAGCCTTCGAGGAAGTAGAAGCCATAGTCAACCCAATAGGCGATCATGATACCGGCAGAAATGAGCGAACCCGACAGCATAATCAAGACACCTCGTTGGTGAGGACGGGCACATTCACTCTGCCAAGTAGGGATCGTCGAGGTGACCATTCCATTCCCTAGAGAAGTGGTTAGTTCAGCGATACTGCAACTGTTGGGGCACGACGCTGTCCTACCGATTCCACCGACAATACGACCGGCGACAAACAGCCCATACTCGAAGCTGGCGGCCTGCATGATGGTACCAATGATCATAATCAAGGAACCCCAGAAAGTAGAGGACTTTCGGCCCCATTTTTCTCCATATGCCAGAATCACGAGTGATCCCAGCCAGCATCCGATCTGGTAGATAGCGACCCCAGCCGCCTGGGTATTTGCGTCACCCTTACAGTTGTCCGGGTGAGGGCGACTGCGGTCTCCGTCGATCCAGCACAAATCATTAGACCGATCGCGGGGCGTCATCAAAGAGAGCACCTCTTGGAAGGAATCCAGCGTGAGCAAAGCACTGAGCACACCCTGGTCATAGCCGAACATCAGGAAGCCACAGCTAGCGATGAACCCGATGCACCAATTCAGAGTGCGCCCTGCCAGCTTCTTCCCACTGAGTTTCCACTCAGGGAGATCACCCATCCATCCAACGTATTTCATAATGCCAGATTTCGTTGCAGCCCGCTGACGTTCGAACCGAATGCGCTCCTCCTTGGTCATGGTTCGCTCTGGGGAAGCGTCGGAAGCATTCTGGACATGATCCGATGTAGGGAGGGCTCCCTCGCCGTGCTTCTCGTGATCTGACGGACTCGACATGGCTGTGACCATGAGATCAATTGGACAATAGCACAGATGGATACCACAACTTCTACCCCAGATCAGATGGAACCCCCTGGGGAGGTCCCATTTTTATACTTGGGTCGGGGTCCCCGGAGCAGCCACAGCCCCATGGGAGAATATCAGGGTGGTTCCGTGTCTGCATGCTGCACACAGAGCATTTTCCTGTCAGTCAGCCCATCGAAGACAGTGGTTCCACCATCACGGACTGTTCTCGTCTCCAAGATCCTATTGTCCGACTGCACGCGGTGATGGGTTCCGCCCAGCGGACTTGGCGGAGCAACGCCGGTTTCACCACATCAGGCAACCCGACAGCCCGCCAAGGCTTGGCCCCCCGTTCCGCCAACCCTAAGTCTGGTCTTCCGCCAACGATAGAGAGGGATCATCCCCGTGGCCGATGTCATTGTGCGGCAGCCAGAACCGGGTCGAATGGATGACGCAGTAGGCAGAGAAATTTCACTACCTTCCCTTCCCCTTTTGCCATCGCATGGTAGCCAACTTTATTCTTGCCTGCCAGCCCAGCCCCCCGGAAATGATACATCTCGCGCCACACGCGAAGTCCTCAATCGGACGGAACGGGCGAGCGGTGGAGCTGTACTACTACCAGAGGTGGTAACAGTCTCATCGGGATCCGATTCTTGGATACTGCACATCCGAGACGGGCCGACTCTAAGAGCTGCATCCCGATCCTCCCCTTGGCGACCCGTCCCGGCGTCAGCCTGCACTGGGTTGATGACGTTCACAGACGACCGTTCCAAGAGCTTGGTTGTTGGCGGACTGCATGCCCAGTATGCTTGCCCACAATAGTGCAATGCTCCCTCCAATCCTCTGCCAAATGAGTCCAGCCACCAGCCTCGTTCTGGGTCGGCACGATGCAGCCAAGAACCGGCGGTCTTGTCCGAATTTTGATATGCGTTTGCGCGCAAGTAGAGTCTCCACATGTAGAATCTGCGCCCCATAAGGATGTCTGGGTCACCCACATCGACAGGCTGAAAAACAGGACATTTTCTCTTGCTAGGTCTAAACAGGTCAGGCGCGAGTCATTCTTCGGATCGGCTCTCAGGATTAGCCCTGCCACCGGCAAGACCTGATTTTGATTCACTTTTGGTCGGTCAACAGGCTCTCATGATCACCCAGGGATCTGTTTCTTTATAAACCTCCATGAACGCTGACGTCGATTGCTCGGGACGCGTCCACATACTACACTATCTCGGGGGAAAGCATAGACCATACATCTATGCCCTGGATCTACAGGACCTTTCCCACCAAAACTATAATAATAAATCTGCATTTTGACTCCCAGACAAATGCCTACGTTGCCCAGCTCTTGTGCCGGGAAATACCGGAAAGACGACATCATAGCCAACCGTCCAAGAAACAGTATCACTCCCTACTATAGTAGTGTGTATGGGGACCAGAATCGCCACGCCCTTGGCAGCCGATATGTGTTACCCCAACCCCGGATTAGCCGTGGCAATTGATTCCCCCGAGCGTTGGCACGGTGTGCGGAAACACCGACTGAGGTAGTCTCGATCCCGCATATCATTAATCTGCTGGCGGGTGGAGATACTCGGCTGCAGCCACGAGAGCGCCTAGGCTGGCTATTGATGCATCCCCCTCTCACGCGATATCCCTTGCGTTGGAATCAAGATTGAAGGTTGTTTGTCCTTGCCAAGAAACTTTCTCCCGTTGATCTCTTCCACGCGTGTCCTTGCCGCACAGTCTCCTGGGCGACTGCAGAGTAGTAGATAGATTTTGTGACTCGTCTTCCACAGTCTCGACGGCTTACGCACAAAAGGGTGTTTGAGGAGAATTTGTGTTGTAACTTCAACATCACAGCCATCTTCGACTATGTAGGCAGGTTCCAGGCAGCATTGATTTGTTTCGTCCGCAAAAGGACGGGCTGAGACAGATCCTCTAACGAGGACACTATTTTCTGGGCAAAGTCCATGTGCCGTCGCTTCGGTCCAATGCACGAAGAGCCTTGGATCCTGTACGCGTGGCAGATGTCAACTGCAGTACTTTGGCTGATTCTTACTCCAAGGGCAAAACTTTCGCGAATCTCCGAGTACAATCCTATAACTACTTTAGAGGACATGGATCGACCCTCATCCGGCTAACACGGTCAATTCGCCCAATGGCCTTCCCACCTAGCATATCATGCATGAACTAGCCACCTTTCAGCAGGGACGGCTCTCGTCGTCTCACACTTTCCGAGTCTTCCGTAGATTGCCCAGCAGATAAGTCGAGACACCTATTCCTCCAGATCCAATGAGACATATCGTTGACGCGAAGATCTGTAGTCCGGAATAATCGGTATCACCCTGCCGATGAAGGAGGGCCCCCATGATAGGTAAGCCTGTCAGAGAACTAATATGCTACCCGTCAGCGTATTCATCATCTCACTTCTGCTAGTGGTAGCTAGCGATGAGTGTGCTTTACCTGACAGAGACAACCAGTTGGAATGTACCAAAACGCTGCCCTAGGGTGTTGAGATCCCCAATCTTGGCCACACAGGGCATCACAAGGCAGACGACTGCGCCGCTGACAAAACCATAGACCAAGGCAAAGACAATTATCCCGGCATGGGATGGATAGTAGTTGAATGGGAGCCATAGACAGAGCATTGACCCACCCGTGCACAAGGCACTTATGGTGAGGACATTGAAGTGGCCCAGGCGATCACCAAGATGAGGCGGGATGATACGCCCCGCGATGGAGGAAGCGCTTGGACGCATGATCAGCGACGAGCGATGAAGGGTCTCCGGCTCACTTACTTCAGAATTGAGATCAAATAGAAGGCAAGACTAGGCGAGAACCCGGCGTTGATGGCCATGCTGCTGAGGTAGTCGAAGGGTGCCCAGAGACCCCACCTGGCAGGAATTTTAGAAGATCCATGTTCGAATATGGATGTGTGCGAACACCTTACATAGTCATAAACGACCCTGCCGTATAAAAAGCAAATGGCCGTTGCTTGAACAGCCTCATATCAATCCATGCAACCTCCCCACTCCATTTGCGCCGTGGCAGGCGAGAACGAACGAGGAAACAGGACATCACTAGCAGGATTCCGATAAATAAGGCCGCATACCGAACGGCAGCAAAGAAGCCAACCGCTTCTATTGTACGGTCCAAGAACACGGGGAAAACAACGCCTCCTAGACTGCTCCCACTGGTTGCGATGCCTGTGGCCAGTCCCCTTCGACGGACGAACCACTGGCCGACACTAACCATAGCCGCAGTGAAGACACCGCCAGCGCCTATTCCAAAACAAAGACCCTGCGCCAAGAATATCTGGTAGTATTCGTCGGCCAAACTTGTCATGCATAGGCCTAAAACACAAAGAATGCTGCAGGGACACAGGACTGGGGCAGGCCCGTAGGTGTCGATCACCTTCCCGTAAAGAGGACCAGGAGCCCACATCAGGGCAATCTGAATTGCGAAGATCCATGAGATATCTGAGGGCGAGTATGCAGACAGAAGGGTTTCTTGATAGGTGGTTTGAAATACGCCTATGCTGTCATTGATATTAGCATGCTTGCTGTGTGAAATTGCTTGTCAGTGGCACCTACGCATTCAAAAAGCCAAAGGAGCAAAAGAGGCAAAAGAATGCGCCCACAACACACAGCCAGCCCCATACACCTTCCTCGGGTGGTATTTCATCGATAACGACGGTATCAGGCTCGTTGGGCTTGGCCATCGTGTGAGAGACAGTGTTATGAAGGGTAAGACTCTGGAAATCAGATTCTTCAATTTCAGACAGGAGAACATGATATATGGTGTACGATAGGGCAAAATCCTATGTCAGACAAGCTTTTCCTGTCGGAGATTATGATCTATCTTCGGGGGAAAACAACGATGTCCGAGCAATTCTGCTCATCTCCGCAAGTTCAGGCTCATATGAGTCAGGGAATCACAGGCTCCTGCGGGAACAAGGATCAAGATCCTGCAGGCTAGAATACGAGCCAGGAAACCATTGGAGAGATAAGTCCACCTTGCTGCATTTGGACACTTTTGCTCAAACAGGGTGTGATTCTGATCCTTCATAGCAAGTTTGTCCTTGTCTTCCACCAAGGAGGACTTGGTTAGACTAGGGTGGCTATATGCACGTTGATCATAGTTGTCCCGGCTAATTGTGGAGAGTTCCAACCTTCCTCTAGGGTACGTACGGCACAGGATTTAAAAGACTTGACTGTCGTTTTGGATACATCACTGTCGTACGTAAGTAGTCATATTACTTGAAATCTTGAATGGACGTTGGATTTGCATCTCAGACCGCGATCCCTCATGGCGAACGGCAATACTCAAGACGTGAGGAAGCTAAAGGGGTGGAGGAGGGGCAGGGTGAGCGAGAGGGTGATTGTTGAGATATGGAAATGGAAGGGAAAGAGACGCAAGGGATGGATGTGCAAAAAAGCAAAAAAAAAAAAAAGGGCCCGAACCCGGGATCGAACCGGGGACCTCGCGCATTTATGCTCAGGGTAAACCCTAAGCGCGAATCATACCACTAGACCATCCGGGCAATGGATATTTTATGCTGAAACCTTAATGCAAGTATAATGTTTGCAAGTCTTTCTAGCCTACTTCGCTTCGGTAATCCCACTGAGTGAGGAAATGTCGAAGTACGGCTGGAAAGCCACTGTCTATATTGATGGGATTCATTGACCAGCGGCAGCCGACCTTTTGATTCATATCCGCATGCATGCATACCAGGGGCACGTATAAGCATAATGAGTCTTTGAATGGCCGCCAGAATCCTCCGTTGCATCGGTATGGGGAATGGCGATTGCTTTAGTATTTCGTAGCCTACCTAGTGTGCCTGATTTAGGTGGGGTCCAGCGATATGTAATCCGGTTTGTCTCTTTTGGTGTTGGTATATCTGAGCATCCAAAGGTTGAGCCTTACAAGGCGGCCTTGGAATGGGAGAAAGTGTGAAGCACAAAATATATATCCAGCTGGTAATTCCGACGTAGGTCGAGTTGAGCTTTAGTCGGACAAAGTCTCTCACCAAGCTTATGGAGCTGGCTTACATAGTCAGGTAAGTATTTAAGGTGATATGGAGAGCAGGTACCTAGGTATATTCTGACCTTTAACAGTTGCACAAGGCCTAGCTGGGCTCTGGCTGGTGGCACTTGTTGAAGGGGCGAGAGAGACTCGAATGAGATCCATTACATCATACAGCCTACGAGGACCTCTTCTATTGGCCAAGAGTCAGCTAGCCTAACCTAATAAAGATACTATTTCCGCCAAGATCAAAGAAAGAGACTGCTATTGGTCAAACTGGGCATCCAGTGGGTCTAATTGGCTCGATAAGAGAGTGGCTCTCTGTCCCCAAGGAGTACCTCAGGTAAGTAGGTAGGGTACGAGTATCATGCTGGCTTATTTTGGCATCTGAAATCAACAACCTCTACCTTACGGAATGAAGGTCAAACAGCGTTCAGTCTGCCAAAACTGCCGAACGAGAAAGCTTGGAGTCCGTTGACCATCTCATATCCCGCAAAAGTTCAACTGAATGAGCTAACATCGCCATAGTGCGACGGTAAACGTCCACGATGTGGCCAGTGTCTTCTGACTGGTCGCCAGTGCCCGGGTTATCCAGCTCAATGGTCCTTTGTAGAATCAACGCTATATAGGCCTGGTCAAAGAGAAGAGGCCACCACCAAAGCGAACAAAACACTGTTTGACCGTCCCGTGGGAACCATGGCCATGGATGAGTCGTCATCACCCAAAGTTCAATCATCCCCCAACCTACCAAGTTTACCATTGAGATGCGACGAGATTATCAGTTTAATAATACGGAGCTACATACCGGAAGAAGAGCTTCATTCTCTATCGAATCCTTCCGATGAACCACGCTCCCGCATATGTGGAACATGGGTGGGAGTGCTGCCGGATCTAAGCACTCGCCCGAGGAATAATAAAATCCTACCAACGGCCTTGAGCGCGATGGCCAGCTCAACCATAAGTCAATCGTCGTTTGGGGGTCCTCCCAGTATTGAAACTACGCAAAGCTATCTCACTGCTATCCAGACAATGAGAAAGGAGTTTGGCTTAGTCGATCGCTCCTGTGATGCGGAACTGTTGGCTTCGATTATGTGCCTCAGCCTTGCGACGGTATATTCATTCCCGTTCATAATCGGTTCAATCATGACTAACTTGCAGCATAGATTGTCTTTCCGGAACCGGATGAAGACTTTTCGATTCATGCTAACGCCGTGGCACAGATTCTCCAATCCCATGGCCCGGAACGGTATCAGACCGGGATTCTTCATCGTCTGTTTGTTGGATTCCGTCCCCTCCTCGTAAGTAGAGTCATCCGGCTTGAGTAACCGCAATTGACTCCTGCATTAGATGATCAATGCCATTCAGTACCGAAGGCCTACGTTTCTTGCATTACCGAAATGGAAAAGCGTTCCATTCGCAATATTTAGCCCTTCTCCTATGCAGAGCCTCTTGAGCGAGGCATCTATCCTGCCATTGCTCCTGGAAAGAATGGACAATACTGTATATTCTGCTGTCACAGTTGATGTCTCCGCTGTCTTGGACATATTCGCCGGCTTCACTGATGCTCTGCACGGCTTCAAGAAATGGGAGTCGTCCGTTTCGAACAATTCAACCCGGGTGCTGTACTGGGATCAAGGATCTCATACCAACAAGACGGGAATTGGTATCCCTAAAGATCCTTGCATTTGGTTTCCCAATATTACCATGGCCAATGCATTTACTCATATATGGGCTTTTCGAATCATTAGCCTCTGTGAGCTAGAGCATCTGGCCAAATTCGACCCGAAGATGAGAGAGAATGTTTCGAGACTAGCAAGCGAGCTGGATATTGATAATACCGAGGAAACTATTCTAACACTATCTAAACGAATATGTCAGAGCATGGAATACCTCCTGCAGGATGAAATGAAGCTTTTCGGGCCTGCATCAACCGCCTTTCCGCTGCAGGTGGCATACCAGGTGATCCATACGACACAACCTGCACACCCTGAACTAGAGACTATCAAAGGGATCATTGATCGGCTGACACAAAAGGGACTCAGATCCTTTCCTGTATCTGTTTTCGAAAAGAACCCTTTTCTGCATCGATGGAATATCGGAAGCAAAAGTGCAACATGATAGAATAGAGTCATCGCAGCATTGAGCCGAATGCTCATCAAACATTACCACCCATCGAGAGACTCCCTATTCTTGCAATCATCGCAGACAGCAAGGATGCGATCAAGTAGCATGAACCACGGAGGGCGATTCCGGAGACACCCCGCGGTGTGTGTGGAAATGTGGGTCGCCACGGGTCCGTCTCCCGATGATTCATTCCCGATTATCGCTGCATATTATGCTGAAGGCAATTTCCCGCCCAGACACCTCCATCCGAAATGGCTCATCGAATTCGGCGAAGACAACCCTTAGATAGGGTTGCAAATGCGTATAGTCCCTGTTTTCCCTGTTGATTGGAGTTCTAAGAAACACCTTACTGACCAACGCCGCAGATGTGAACCTTGCAAGAGAAGAAAAGTCAAATGCTCAGGGAAAAGTCCTTGCGAATCATGTACCGCGCGTCGGACCCAATGTATCATGAAGAAGGCCGAGAAGAAAGTGATCGTCTCGGAAAGGTTATCGTCCCAGTTCGCCATCTGTGCTCCGATGCTAACTGGTTATGATGCAAGCTACCTGCGGCAGTTACAAGAGAGGTATGAAAGGACAAGCTCAAAGCCCGATACCCCCGAAAAAGCACCGCCTGAACATAGCGGTGCCTCATTGCCTCATGCGGAAGGCTAGTATCTATCCCTGTGGTCTCAACAGTAGCTTCACTAACGCGAATGCAGATAGCTTGATTGTCTCAAGGCTCTCAAATAGCATCGGCGAAGAGCCCATCACAAACCCTCTGGTCTCGGCAACTTCATTCTACCTCAAAGATAAATCGGGTCATTATAGTGAGTTGTATTTCATTCTCAGTTGATGGTCATGGGCCCCAAAGATCTGATTCGAGAAGGATTCTGTGGTCCGTCCTCTACATGGTCGTTTTCCCAACGCGTCTTTCTCTTGTTCAAAGCAGAGCTTCCAGACTTACCCTCACCGGATCTTCCTTTCCACGTCGATGGAAGCACCTGGGAGTTGAAATGGACGCGGACCAACTTGGACAATGTGTCGTTGTTCGAAGGACTTCCATCGTACAAGGATTTTCTCTACCTTCTGAACGTGGTCCAATTTCATACATACCAGATGCTATTTCTCGTGGATGAAGAGGAATTTATGCCACGCCTACAGGACTTTTACGAGAACGGTTCAAAACAGACCAAGAAAGCGCCGTTATGGTTCGTGCAGTATCTCCTTATCATCGCACTTGCAAAGGCTCTTCTAGGTGCCTCAAGAACTCTCGATTTTCCTCCCGGCTGCGACTTCTTTGAGCGTGCAATGTCACTCATGCCTGAGTTTGTTGGTTTGCATCGTTATCCCAATTTAGCAATGCAGGTACTTTGCCTAGTTGGTCTTTACCTTGTATCCGTCGATATGAAAGATGCGGCATATGCCTATGTGAGTTAATCTATTCTAAGCTTTAGGAGTCCCTTTGGGTCTTATCCTGACACATCAACTGGTTCAGATCGGTCAGGCTATGAGAATGTGCATAGTGGAAGGCATACACAGAGATCCGCCAGTGGACCTCTTTGGCGCAAGCTTTGCCAACCAATGCCGAAACATTTGGTGGACAGCATATATCCTAGATCGACAGCTCTCGGCCATGGTTGGCGCACCGACGTCTATCCAGGATGCTGAAATCACAAGTTCATTGCCCATATCCTATGACACGTCTGATCGAGCTCAGTTCCTGACCATACATGTCAGGCTTTCGCGGATAGTTGGTGATGTCTTAACTTGTGAGACTTTCGAATAGCCTCGAAGGCGATGCAGGGACTAACAAGTCTATAGCTGTGTATAGCGCAGATGCGACCGGGCGGAGATCATTCATAAGCACAGTTCAGTCGGTCTTACGGGACATGGCTGACATCCTGCGAGACATAGAGGATATCTGTGCCCAAAATGGACACCCGTCATTGAGCACAGTTTCTACCAGAACGAGTCATCTATGCTTGACATACCATCAGGTAATTTCTCTACACTCTCTGACCTGTACTCAAATTTCTGACTGGCAGAAAGTGTATTATTCTAGCAACCCGGCCGCTCTTCCTCTATTTCCTCACAAACCGGCTCAAAAGATCAGGAGTGCAAGGCTGTCAGACCAATCCACTAATCCCACCACAGTTACGGCCTTTGCTTGAAACATCCCTGCAATCCGCAAAGATATCCCTACGGACATTGTTCACACTCTATGAACAGTCCTCGCTAGGTCAGTCTAGTCTTCTAATTCTTGCCACCTCCATTGCGGAACCTAACTACCATGAGAATTTTCAGAATCTTTTCTCCCCTTCGCCTTGGACAATATCTTCTCCCCTGCTTTCATTGTCATCGTAGCGGCGTTTATAGACCCACTTCTATTACCAGATCTGTCAATCTATACAAAGATCGTCTCACAAATGCTAGATGATCATATCGGCAAGGGGAACATGGCAGCTCAACTGCGCAAAAGGGAGTTGGATCTCTTACAAGAGATGATACACCACACTGCCCACACCGAGAACAGACAGGGTGAGGATAGTATCGATGGTATTTCCATGCAGGACACCCTGCAAGATACTCTGGCCCCGCTCTCAAATCCGGATGGATGGATGCAGGGGCAGGACGAGGTTGGTATGAGTTGTATGCAGATACTGAACCTTGCACAGCAGCTGGACAGCGTGAATGAGAGCAGCTGGGGTACGGATTTTGAGTTTGAGTATAGCAACATATGGATCTGAATACCGCACACTGTCCGCGATACACAGGGGAATCAATTTATCTCATCGACTCATTGAGCAGTTTGCTTCATCAGAAAACCGGCCTCGCTTGTAACATCGCCACTTTCAATCATAAATGTCATAGCCCCAGTATAATATGCATTTCCCTCGACGCGGACGACGACTGCAGTCCGGACGTCACCCTTATACATCCTCACCTGGACATTTTCTTCAACGATGGTTGCTGTAAAGGCACCTGTGTTGAAATGATTCGATACAAGAGAATTGTACGCCCACCGCTGGTCAAGAAGCCTTGAACCTTTTGCATGGGCAAGTGCCATCCGAGCAGTCACGCAAGAGCCGGTGGGGGATCGATCGATCTGATTGTCGGCAAAGAAGCACAGCCCGGTTTCCGTACCATCCACACCACTGGGCCGTGACCCCAGCTCTCGATCGACCACCATGACAGAATACAGGAAAGAAAGCCGCACGTCCTCGGCCTGTTGCATTGCCCGGACTACGTCGACATGGGTTGTCAGGTAGGTTTTCAGCTTCTTCACCGCGTGCGAGATGGCTTCTAGGTCGACATCCTTCAACCCACGATGGAACCCAAGTTCCCGAGCATCGACCAGAGCATAGAAGGCTCCTCCGTAGCTGATATCAATAGTGATAGTCTCTTTGGCGCCTAGTTCAGGCCAGCGGACATCTGCCGGAATTCCCACCTTCAGTCCGGTAGCAGCCGCGTATGCCGGCGTCGAGAGAAAAGATACCGGCCGGGATCGATCTGACTTCTGCCCATCATCGGTGGTCGGCACAGTCACCCGCACTACTCCACAGGGCGCATGGAGATTTACCACCACCTGCTTGCGCGCAGAGTCGAACAGCAGGTCATTTCGTCTGGGGAAGACGCTCAAATCATGCGTGTCGACGAGGAATCGGCCGAGCGCGATGGTAGCGTGACCACACATTGTGGAAAACCCTCCATTATGCGTGAAAAGAACGCCAATGTGCGCCTCGCCGCTACGGACGAGCTCTGTCTCAGGGATGATGATGGCCCCGTACATGGCGTCGTGTCCGCGAGGTTCCAGCATGAGACGCCTCCGAATGTGATCGTACTGCGATTGAGCCTGATCGCGTTGGTCCAGCAATGTACCCGATAAATGAGGGAATCCAGAATAGATGATCCGAGTTGGTTCGCCCGTTGTGTGCATATCGATGCACTTGATGGCTTCCCCAGACGGGGTATTTTCGAGGGCGAGAGCCACGTCCATTGGTACGAATATAAGGATGGATGAGATGGTCTGGGGGAAAGAAGCAAAGGAGATGATATAGCGATGGATTTCAATCTGCGAGAGGTGGGACTCTGGATCAATATATGCTGAAGGAAGAGGACCATTTATGTACATTGGCGGGGTCGGGAAGACGTGGAGTCTTCGGAAAGGCCATCCGCGGCACATCGTTCCTGGGCAGCTCGCTGGCTCCTTATCATCCAGAAATGCGCATGAAGCACCACACATACAGCGATGGTGACGACGGGTCATATATACTCTGATTTATTATGGGCGATTCAGGAAAGTAGGTGAACCTCGGAAATGCTCCCTGTGGGAGGTGAAGAGGTGAATATTGAATCTTCAGCTTCGACTATACAGAATGTCGGATGATGCGCTCAAACTATGTACAAACAGAAACCACCAAGCCCGCATGTTAGTAACTCCGAGGCAATTCAAGTACCTTCTCGCTCACGTAATTCAGGATCATTTCTCGGCTGACAGGCGCAATGCGCGGCACCAGGCACTCGCGCAAGTATCGTTCGACGTCGTATTCCATGGCATACCCCATGCCTCCGTGACTCAAAACGGCCCGCTCACAGGCCGTAAAGGCAGCCTCGGCCGCCAGGTATTTGGCACTATTACAAGCAACCCCAACCGAGTGGAACGGAATCGACGGGTCGGTCTTGGAGGCGTCGTAGAGACGAGCAGCATGGTATGTGGCCAGTTTGGCAGCCTCCAGTTTCATGTAGGCATCGGCCAAGGGGTGGGCGATCCCTTGGTTTTGGCCGATGGGACGACCGAACACAACACGCTCCTTCGCGTAGCCTGCCGCGCGCTCCAAGGCGGCATATCCGAGACCCAAGGCTTCACCGGCCAAAAGACAGCGCTCTGCGTTCATGCCGTGCAGAATGATACGGAAGCCTTCGCCTTCCTGCCCGATCAGGGTGCCAGCGGGGATTTGGTAGTTGTCAAACCAGACTTCGTTCGCATCGACAGCACGTCCCCCCATCTTCTTGATCTTTCGCATATCCAGTCCAGGCTGGTTGCGATCAATGTCGATACAGAACATCGAGAGACCCTGGGTGGACTTTGTGACTTCCTCCAATGGTGTCGTGCGAGCCAGGAGGATCATCTTGGACGCCACCTGGGCGCAGGTAATCCAGATCTTCTGACCGGAGACGGAGTAAGCGTCTCCGCTGGCACTCTTCTTTGCCAGGGTTTTGAGCTTGAGGGTTTCCAGACCGGTATTGGGCTCGGTGACACCAAAGCACGTTCGCCATGTGCCGTTGATGATCTTGGGTATTGTCTCTTCCAGCTGCTCCCGGGTCCCAAACTTCGCCAGGGGTTGGGTCGCGTACACGTTGGCATGAATGGCTTGCGCGCCAGCCATTCCGGCGCCGGACTGCGTGATAGTCTGCATCATCATTGTGGCCTCCGAGATTCCTGGAAAGGTAAATTAGCATGTCTCCACATCTCGAGTGTATCTATTCAGGGAGGAAGATACCAAGTCCAGCTCCACCAAGCTCTTCTGGGAGGGCAATGCCGAGCCATCCGTCTTTGGCGAGGGCGGCATGGAAATCCTTCGGGTCTTGCTCATTCTGGTCGCGTTCCTGCCAGTAGGTGTTGGGAAACTTGGAGCAAATGGCTGAGATAGCATCCCGGACGGTTAATTGCTCTTCGGTGAACCCAGTCAGTTCCATGAGCGGTCGTCGCGCACTGGTGGAGAAGCGCGAGAGTCGCGATGAGGATCGCCATGCGGGCGAAGCTGTAACCGCGGCGCGGGGGCGAGCATTGCCCAGAGACGGGCTCAAGCGGGCGCATAGGCTCCGCTTGGTGTATATGCGCGACATGAAGTGGGTTTTGATCGTGCGTTCGGGGATGGAATTGTGATTGCAGGGAGGTGAGAGGACACTGTGAGCTGTTTATATCGTGCAGAGCAGCGGTAGGGGAGCTGTCGACAAGTGACCGCCATGTAACCGCCAAGTAGCCGTGCGGCACCGAGGTCCATCCCGCCAGCGCATCTCCGCTCATATATACCCTCGACAACTGCGTCGAGAGTTCGTCCCCTATTCCACGACACCACGTTTAGACATCATGTCTCTGTCCCGGTCTTTTTCGCGGGCGTGGGTCCAGACGATAGTCCCGGCCACTCGCCGTCACTCCTCCACCAATGCGTCTACGAAAGCAGGCCCGCTCAGTGGCATCACGGTCGTCAGTCTTGAACAAGCCATCGCAGCGCCGTTCTGTACGCGACAGCTGGCGGACCTCGGCGCTCGTGTGATCAAAGTCGAACGTCCAGAAGTCGGCGATTTTGCCCGCAACTACGATACGCGGGTCAATGGCCTATCCTCCCATTTCGTCTGGACCAACCGATCCAAAGAAAGTCTGGCGCTGGACGTCAAAAAGCCGCGTGATCATGAAGTTCTCATGCGCCTTCTCAGTAAGGCCGATGTACTGGTACAGAATCTGGCGCCTGGAGCGAGTGCACGCCTGGGTCTCTCGCACGAAGATCTCAAAACCACCAATCCCTCCCTCATCGTGTGCAACATCTCTGGGTATGGACCCGACGGCCCGTACCGGGATAAGAAAGCCTATGACCTCTTGATCCAAAGCGAAGCTGGTATGCTTTCCGTGACTGGGACCGGAAAGGAGCCGGCCAAAGTGGGTATCTCGATTGCGGACATCTCGGCTGGTTGCTACGCGTACTCCAACATCCTGGCGGCTTTGATTCAGCGGGACAAGGACCCCAAGCGCCACGGCTGCAATATCGACATTTCGATGCTGGAGAGCATGGTGGAATGGATGGGATTCCCCATGTATTACACCTACGACAATGCCCCCGGACCAACCCCGACCGGTGCCTCTCATGCGGCAATCTACCCATACGGACCATTCGAGACCGGCAATGGAGCGGTCATGCTCGGTATTCAGAACGAGCGGGAATGGACCAGCTTCTGTGAGAAGGCGCTGGGTAAGCCCGAGATTGCCACAGATCCGCGATTCGCCAACAACTCCCTTCGATCACAGAATCGCGATGAGCTGAAAGCGATCATCTGTGGGGTCTTTTCTTCCCTCACTGTGGATCAGGTAATCGGCCGTCTGGAAGAGGCATCAATTGCCAATGCAAGTGTAAACGACATGCAGGGTGTGTGGGAACATGCCCAGTTGAAGGCCCGGGGCCGCTGGACAGAGATCCGGACGCCAGCTGGTGTTGTGCCAGCCTTGTTGCCCCCCGGAATGACGCAAGATAGCACTTCTCATTTTGCGGCACGTATGGATGCCGTCCCTGCTGTTGGGGAGCACAACAAGTCAATTCTCGCTGAGCTTGGAATGGAAGAATCTCGCTAGGTCCTAGTCCTTTAGCTCGGTTTCATAGATTGAGGATTAGAAACTGTACTTTCCATACCCCATTACTTCCTCAGGGCCGATCTTCATCCATAGCGTAGACGAAAAACTAGAGAAAGTGGTCAATTATGTTGTCCTAATTCATAAACAGTAGAAGGATGTCACATCGCCAACGCCCCATTCTTAAGGATGACGAGGCAAACGGGCTGGTGAATGCGAATCCAAAACTCTATTTCTTGCGAAGTTGCTCGATCTACATTACATCTGACCTAAAGGACAACGGCCTATCCTCAAATACTGTATCTTATGCTCCTGTCTTTCATAATCCCTGCCTAAAGGTATCCTCAATACACCCAAGTATCTAACTAGGTACCTAGGTACCTGGCGCATTTTGTGAAGGACCGTAGGAGCATCCACAGCCAATGGCAACGCTTACCGCCAGAACAATCAGAAGGGCAGCTGATTGGCTTCTCGGCTACTTAAACTGTACACGTGACTCGGCGATACGCCGACTTCCCCGCAATCGCATATAGCCGTTTTCCCGCATATACGCAGGGGGACAACGGCTTCTTCCTCCCTGCTTCTCTGGACGATCCCTCAATCTGTGGAGGGCGCATCGTACATGATTCACATCCCAGCATCTGACACGCGATGGCTTCAGAGGCCGACTTGGGCCAGCGGCCCATGAGAACGCGGGCCCGCCAGGCCTGTCTCCACTGTAACCGGCGCCGTATCCGTTGCAATGTGCTTGAGATGCGTCCTTGCCAGAACTGTCGGACAATGAATGTCCCTTGTGAAGTGGGGATCTCTAAACGAGGCAAGTAAGTAGCAGCTGTGGACCAAGAAGGCCTTATGGACCCCATCCCCGGTGCTATTCATGGTGCAATTGCCAACTGTGCCGTATCGCAGGTACCCGCGCAAAAAGTCCCTGCGTCAGAATCATGATGCGCCGCGACACGAGGGAGCTCACCCCACGCCCTCGTCGATGTCCAGATCGCCCATCGCCCCAAGTCCAGGTGGCTTCCATCCATGTGATAGTCTGTATGCCCAATCGGAGGCCTCACATGCTGCACAGCAGATCCTGCAATTGCGGCATCCCGGTCCCGTGTCGCCGGCTCAGCACATTAGCCCGAGGCCATCCTGGGGATCCTCGCAGGAATCCGCCAGTGTCTCTCAACAGACAGTTTTTTTGGGCGAGTCCAGTCCCTTGACATGCGTCATCGATGAAGGTCGACGATCTCCTGAGAAGGGATCCCCCAATGCCATGCAGAAGACCCGCCTGCACTACCCTATCCCGGAAAGGCTGGACGCTCACAGCTCTCGTGATGAGGCCCTCCGTGCACATAAGACTAAACTGGAAACGCAATTGAATGCTGACGGGGCCTTCTCTTACCCCCCAAGTAGCACGTGCAATACACTGTTGAACGCGTACTTTACCTGGTTCCACCCTTGCTTCCCAATCCTCGATCGTGCAGCTGTCCAGCGAGCATATGCTGCGGGTACCATATCCCCCCTCCTGCTCCAGTCCATGTTATTCATTGGCGTAAGTCTATGCACCGATGCGGCATTCACACAAACAGAGTTTACCGTCCGGTATCGGACAAAATTTCTCTTTTACAGTCGTGCCAAGGCGATCTTTGATGCGGACTGGGAGTCCAACAAGACAATAAAGCTGCAGTCTCTATTTATGCTCAGCTTTTGGCGTGGAGGGCCTTCTGAAGAAAGAGATACCCGCTTTTGGTTGGGGATCGCGATTAGCCTGGCTCAAAAACGAGGAATGCATGTCATGTTAGTGTCTGCCTCATGTGATTTTTTGCTGTCACTGAACATCGCTAGGTCAAAGTTTTCTTTCCAATCCGTAGACGAAGAGAGATTATGGAAGCGCATATGGTGGTCTATCTATGTAGGTTCAGTGCAGCCATTCGATGATCGCTTCATCTAATCTACTACCAGATTCGGGACCAACAGAGCGCCGCTGCCCTCGGCCTTCCCCCTCGGATCAGAGATGAAGACTGTGACGTTGCAATGCTGACCCCGGATGATATCCGCGAATATGAGGCCACTGCAGAGGACGCAGACATATTTGGTAGCCAAGAGATTGAGGATACTTTCTACCCGGTAGAGATGGCTAAGCTAGCGAAACTTTGTAAGACTGACGCCTTGTGCTGTATCATTCCGCTGACGACGATAGTACGAGCCATTGTTTCGACTCAATATCTTCCTATGCAATCGAACGTGGATCCTTCATCGCGCGACAAAATGCACCGGCAATTGTCCGATTGGGAATCCGCTCTGCCGATTGAACTGAGGCTTGACAATGCGGAACACCCAAGAGGCATTTTTCTGACTGGATTGCTGCATATGACGCATTGGTTCGTTCTGGTTCCCCAAAATTACTTTCTGGTCTAACCGGCCTCCAAGCAATCTCTACGTGTTGCTCTATAGATCCTTGTTCTTACGTCCTTCCAATCCCCACATGGAGAGATTAGGCCGTATATCCCTGGAAGCCGCTACCAAAAGCACAAGGATCATTGAAGATATGCTCTCCCATAACCTTGTCCAACACGGGCCCACTCACCTGTAAGTTTAATTGTTTTAGCTGAGACTATCATACTCACTGTGCGGCAGTATCACTCACGCCTTTTCCACCCTTTGCATCCATACGATCCATTGCCGCCGAACAACAGGAACTACGCGGAAGCTTGCTGAACACCGAGCCAGACTTTGTCTTCTTGGATTGCAGGAGCTACAAAAGTCCTGGGATCTAGAGAATTGGGTGTTGGATTTGTTTTTCCGTGGACTAGATGACGGAACGGCCCGTACCCTCCGACTGACTGATGCAACCGCACCATCTACACACGCCGCACCTCAGACGGAGAATGGAGCCGAAGCACACGAAAAGAATGAGAATCCTATCACGCCTCATGGCATGGTGCAGGTCCAAGACCATGACGCAGCTTTGAGCATGTTATTACCGACATTGTCCAACTCCCATGCCGGTGACCTTGAGGCGCCTGGTGACTTATTTGGGCTGTTCAACTTTTCTGACGATTTATCCGATGTTGTCGGACCTACTCAAGACTCACTGAACTTGCAAAATCTGGAATCTTTATATCGATTCCTATAGGTGTTCATCCGCTCCGGCTTCCTAGATCTTGTCATTCTGAGAACGAGTCAATCGTCACCCAATCACAATTACTGAATCTTTAGTATTGAAATCTTGCTAGTTCTGCTTCCACTTGAATGTACCGCCCTATCACCATGTTACCCCCACTGAGTCATGTTTATCTTTGTTAATTGAAGCGACATTTATAGCATCTATGCAATGAAACCACATATATCTTACATACAAATAACCCCAATGAACAAACCGAGTATTTACCTCACAATCTCGAGACATCAACATCAAATCTTTGGGAAAACGGAAAATGATGCCTCCTGGGGCTGCTTGGTACCCGACTTATTGAGGATCCGCAGCTTCTTGCCCCCGCTCATATACTCGCCATCATCCTTGTCCCGGATGTAATAGCCCCAATCAGCGGTTGGGTCAAGTTCAGTCTGGCTGTATCCGTTGCCCAACCAGTCGAAGCGATTGCCTTGGTAGCTAACATTCCAGTCGTCCCACCGGACCTCATCCATGGCTTCCATGTAGTGGAGAGTTGATCCGGGCCAAAGCGCCGTGACGGGGCCGTCGGCAGTGGGCTTATACCACGAGCGATAGCCGTCAGCCCGCACGGTGTTCTTCATTCACCGATTCTTAAATTCGATAAAGTCCGCCACTGCCTCTTGCTGGGGAGCAAATGAGACAATGTTGTGGGTTTGATAACGATCGATCAACTTCATCATGTAGTCCGCTTGGCTTTCTGTTGTGCGATATGATCAGCAAATAGTTTATACGGCTGAAGGGCAGCCATCAGAACATACCGATAGCAGACAAGACAGGCCCATTTCCAATTGGACTATTGGGACCGAGGAAGGTCAAGTAGTTCGGGAAGCCTGCGGCGGCGATTCGGAAATATGACTGCGGTTCGTCCTTCCACTTGTCCTGCAGGTTATCCCCATTGTAACCTAGGACCGGGAATCGAGGCTTGAAAGTCATGTTAAGTCCAGTGGCACAGATCAGCACGTCTACAGCGTATTCCTTGCCATCGTCACAGATACAGCCCTTCTCAGTGACTTGGTCAATATTGCCGTAGACTACCTCGACATTGTCAGCGCCAAGTGACTCGAGATAGCCAGGCCCAGGTGTGATTTCGACGGCAGCCCACAGACCAATCAGGGATCAACAGGCTTGAAAGCTTGTCGTCATGAAGCTTTTCTTTCATCTGGTCGATCATATACGCCCTGGTCTCCTTCTGGACCTGGGTGTGGCGCAAGAAGGTTGAGAATTGGCCGTTCATCCCGCTTTCGATTTCCTTGCGATATTGGGTCAAATGGCCAGTCTGGGTCTCAGATGCACGCCTCTCCTCAGGAGTAGAGACATTTTGCTCCATGCCAGGCACGGGGGAGACCCAGGTCGGTTCGCGGATGAATGTGGTGACTTTCTTGACGTACGGCTGGATCGCCGGCAGCACTTGGATTCCCGATGATCTCAGCGTTTAGCCATCGTTTTTGGGTTGATTTCATATTCGATAGCATACCCGTTACCGATGAGACCAACATGTTTGCCCTCGAGCTTGACCGACTCATCCCAGTTGGCGGTATGGAGAATGGTGCCCTTGTACTTGTCGAGGCCCGGGATCTCAGGCCACTTCCAAGAGTTCAGGACACCACCAGCATTGATGAGAATATCACAGTTATCATCAAATTCCTCGTTCTGGGTAAGGTCACGAATTTTGACATCATAGGCATTTCGGGCAGGGTTCCAGGCGGCATGCACGACTTGATGGTTGAGCTGGCAGTAGCGTCGCAAGCCGTACTTCTTGGAGAACGTATCGAAGTAGTCGAAGATCTCCTTGCTACGCGCGTAGGTAGCGGACCAGTCAAGCTTGCGCTCGAAAGACCATGCGTAATTATGCGAGGGAACATCGCAGGCGCAACTACGCGGTGATCAGCGTCATGTCAATGCATGGAGAAGCTACCTCTTACCCTGGGTATTTGTTCTCCCACCATGTCCCAGCTACCTCTGAGTTCTTTTCGTAGATGGTCAGGGAGAAATTGGCGAAGCTGTGCTGCAGCTTGTACGCAAAGAGGAGACCCGAGGCACCGGCGCCAATGCAGATGATGCGCATCTGGCGCTCGCTGTGAATCGGCCGGCTGAGACGGTCCATGGCGATGAGGGGAATCTGGCGACGTGGGACGGATTGCGGGGTATGGCACAATGGGGAGCTTCCATCGTGCTCCCACGGGGTATTCGCCCGAGGTATTCTTATATTCCAGACTTGTGACGCTAAGCTGACTTGCGGGGTCGGGTATTGATAGCCTGTCATGGCTGATGTTTCCGCGACTGGTATCCCAGAGGGGTCCGTTCATTCATTTTCCCTATAAGGGAGCCTAAGATACCCTGAACGATGAGCACCTCGACCAGAGGACTTGAGGATTCCTTTCGTCATCATGTTTGGTGATTTCTCCGTCGAGAACAAGATTGTGCTGGTCACTGGCGGCGGATCTGGTATGTTTTTCACTGCCAGCGTGTCATCTTCTAGCCAGATTGCTTGCCAACAGATTGACCGATTGATCGTGTCGTAGGCATCGGACTCAAATTCTGTCAACTTGTCAGCTCGAAGGGAGCCAAGGTGTTGCTGGCTGACATCCAGTTGACACCTGAAGCCAAGGACTTGGTCGCGCGCCAGCCGAATGTTGTCTTCCAGCAATGTGACGTCCGCAAATGGGATGACCTGACTGCCGCCATGAAGGCCTCAGAGAAGATCTGGAACGATGTCCCCGACATCGTCGTTCCAAACGCAGGCATCTTCGAGCCGGTAATGTCCATTGTTCCATTCTTGGCCACCCATTAGCTAAAAGAGGCAGAGCTGGTCGAACTTCTGGGAAGATACCGAAACAGACAGTTACGCCTCCATTGATATCAATGTAAACCACCCGATCAAGCTAACCCGGCTCGCCATTCGGTCGTTCCTGGGTCGGAACAAAAAGGGCGTCGTCTGCATCACCGCATCGATCGCGGGCATCCTGGGCTCGTATGGCACTCCGATGTATAGCGCCACCAAACACGCAATGGTGGGATTTGTCAAGTCCCTGGCAGCTGCCGATGAACTGGAAGGCGTGAAGGTAGTTGGTGTTTGCCCTGGGTATGATCAGACCAGAGAATTTCCACGCCTACAACTGACTGCGACAGGTTCGTTAAAACGCCGTTGTGGACAGACGCTCCCAACCGACTGGAGCAGTACTCCACCGAGTATGCCAAGATGTTGAGCCCAGAAGAGGTCGCTGACGGAATGCTTTCGGTGATTCAGGATGGCAAATATGGTGGTGGCTCTCTTCTTGAGCTCTGCCCATCGGGTCGTCGTCTTCTCCCGGTGTGGAACATCTCTCCCCCCGAAATAGGGTATCATACCGAATCCCCCGACATCCTGGAGCGGAATTTGGCTCCAATCAAGCGCGTGCTGGGAGCAGAGCGTAAAGGAGTAGCACCAGAATTGTGAATGTCACCCAGTCAAGTACGATATAGGGAGTTACAATTGGATGTATACCGCTCTGAACTATTGCTATGTAATCACTTACAATGCTGTATATCTTTCAGCGATACGATTTGATAGTTTATGGAATGGCAATGATAGTGCCCTGACTACAAGGATTCGACTCAAGATCACTAATGCGCGAGCATTTGTTTGGACCGCTCGACACTTTTCCAAGGCTTCCTGTGCCAACAAAGCGGATTGCTGCTCTCAGCAATCAAGGGATAATCTTCGCCTTCTTAAACCGATCAAACGTCGTATACCAAGTATCCCTTACATCTCTTTCTTCAGTTGCCTCGCCCCAGACACGGTGCATCTCCGTCAGGTCAACCTGCCGGTCAAAGTCGAACTGGGACATCAAGAAGTATGAGACATGTGGCAGACTAGTCTTATCGCCGATCAGATGTCCAGTCTGGAGGCCATGTTCTTTCTCCATCGCCGCCCACTCGTCTTGATGCTCGTGCAAAAAGCCCGCAGGGTCCGGGCCTGGTCCGTTGATGGGAGCCACGCCTTTCAGACCAAAGTAGTCGCAGAGAATAGGCCATTTGACCGACCAGCTCGTCGGGTGGGAGTGATCGGAGCAGTTCAAGCTCTTCCCGGCACTGACCTCTGGGTGCAAGCTCGCATAAATCGTGAAGCGGGCGATCGTGTCCTGAAAGCTGTCGTTGCTGAGGATCGACCAACTCTTCGTGCCGGGGAAGATCACCTCAGCGCCCTCTCCGTGAATCCTACGATAGAGACTGAGGTATTGGGCTATCCACTGGGCGAGATTATGTGCACTGTTGTTGGGTACGAAGCCAACGATGACATCGGGTCTCGAATCGAAGTAGGTCCATTGTTTTCCTCGTGAGAGCGACTTCATCAATTCCCACTGGTGCGTGTAGAACAAGTTGGAACGGTGAGGCTCTGGGATTGGAGGGTGTGATTCTTTCAAAGGGAGGTTGTCTTTGAAAGGAAACTGGTCCAGCATGTGGACCCCATACGCCTGGGAAGGATACAATCAGCATGCGCCCTTGATCCCATCACACTTGATCAATGGCTTACCTTGACACCGGTGGGGAATGCCACGACCCGGAGACTTGGACTCAGCTTCTCAATCGCAAGCACCGTCTTCTCCAACATGCCGATATTGATGGCGGTCTCCTTTTCCGGGCTCATATCGAACACGTAGGCACAGAAATACACCGCAGTGACTCGATTGATGTGGGGGACCCTCTTGAGCAACTCCTGCTCGAGGGCTTTCTGGTCATTGTGGATCAGATTCAGACCCGAAACAAGGTGAAGCCGGTCGGATTCGGGCCATTGTGATGTCTCTGCGGACAGAGGGCGATTAGTGAACGCCGTCACGCCCGCGAAGCTGTCGGAGGTGGGGTAATCATTCAAGATTGCATTCACAAAAGCCCAGCCATTGATACCGGAGGCACCAAAGACAAGGGCATGACCAGGTTCAATAATACTTCCCATGCCGGATTCGCAATGCGAGCGTATTGTACGGTAGTTGATGGTGGCGGGGGAGTGTCTGCTGTGTTGAGCTGGGGCCAAGTGAAGAAAAGGCAAGCACTGAGAACGTAGCGGGGCATGGGGGAATCCATCGCTTCATAATGCGCCAGTTCACATCCAGTGGGATAACATCTGCCTATAATTTTTCCTTGTCAAGCTAAAGGTGGAGAAATCCCAAGACGTGCCGATCATGGCGGTGCCAGCGATCATGCCATGATTCGTGCGGAGACGGCCGGAAGGCAAAAGTCTTTATTTTCGTTTGATTGATAGATCGAGGACTCTTCTGGTCTGACACTCTTGAAGGAATTTCTGGCTGGTGTCGCTCGAGCGAATGATCGGATATCGACCAAAGAGAGATACTGGGAGATGGCTTCGTACGTGCTCATATTCTATCCAAGTTCGGGGGCCAAAACCAAGCCCCTCAATAGTCTCTCGGCGCTGAATCCCCTGCGGAAGCCCTATCTCAAGTTTCCCTTATGTAGGCCTTTTGAAGATGAGAGAAGTGTGCATCAATATAGATCTGAGATACCTCAGCCTCAACCAGATCAGAGTGGGTATACCTGCCATTTTCTTTGCTTTGATGTTTTGGTTGCTAATGTAGTATGCCATCATGTGTACGACTAAAAGATGGTCTCTCGACATCAAAATTTGATGCTTGTCGAGAAATTTCACCCGAGGTGCTTGGGTATTTCAATCGACTCAACGGCTCTCCTACCCGGCCACCAAACGACTCTTTTGAGAGAATATAAACGCAATATCGGTCCGAGTTTGACCAAGCGGCTCGCCCAGCTTGAGACAAACGGACTTAGCCTTTTTTCTCTTAAATGAAAACATGTAGAAAGGATCGCCATTGAGATGGATCTTCGCCAGCTTCAAGTCTGTGTTGCCAAGGCGGTGCTCAACATGCCCATATTGCGTGATATCTACGAAATCAGATTTATCAAGAGACCACGTCAGAAAGCTTGTCTTACCGATTGCGAGACAGAGACTAAATCGTATTAAGCGAATTCCTGGAGAGCCAGTCAGCAGCCATACCTGCAAGGAGTGAGATTCCAGAATTCCTCAAGATGTTGTATGGCCCGGTCTTATTGCAGAGGGTATGGCAGTGGTAATGGTCTCAACAACCAGAACATCACGTTGCTCCGGAACCTATCGCAGGCTGATCCTGATGGTGCTGGACACGCCCTTCTCCTGGCCACCACGACAGCTGTGCAACCCATAATCACAACCTCGCTCAATTGCATGCCAGACACCGGCCGAATCCTACCATCACGGGTGGAGCGGTAGCACAAGTATTATGGGACCAGGAGTTGGTAGATCCGGTTATTTCGACATGTCCATAGCAAAAACAAGGCCTCTTATGACCCCTGACGCAGTCGACTGCTTTGACCAAGAAACAGAGCACGTTAATCTAGATCCCTTGCCGAACTATGCATGCTCGCAGGACCGCATAGGCGCTGCGTTTTTTGGTCGGATCGCCCGTGTCAATCTCTTCGCCGTGTCTTAATCCGTACTACACGGATGTACTCCGTACTCGCGTGAGACAGAGGAAGCCAGAGGCAAGGTAGGCGCCATGATGATCGATGCCCGTGCCATTGATGCAGTCTTTCCGCGAGTTCCATGGCAGACTCAGGCCAACAAGGGAATTGTTAGTGGGCCTCCGATTGGCAACTTACTTTGTTATGTAATTGATTGCTGTGGTGAGGCTATCGTGCTGGAGTTCTTGTTAGCAGCGTCGGGAATAGAATTTGCTCGGATATGAGATTTCGGCAATATTCCCGATCGCGGGATTGTCGTCATTCCCGAGACTGATATATGATGAATCAAATAGAATCCCACTCTTCTCTCGCTGCTCCATCCTCAATCCTTCGTCCTTTTCCCGTTTGTTCAAGCATAGCCATTGACCATGCCCGCTTCCCATGTTGAACTGGAGGCGATAGCCCCCTACAGCTTCCTCGATGACTACAGTGAAGGCGCACACCCTCAACTGCTGGACGCGTTAATTCACACCAACTCCCGACAGCAAGTCTCCTATGGGAATGATGATTATTCGAATGAAGCCCGTCAATACATTCGCACGCACTTGTCTGCCACGGAGGAGGAAGTGTCCATCCACTTTGTCCCCAGCGGCACGTCGGCAAATTTGATCTGCATTGCCAGCTGTCTCCGTCCATATGAGGCGGTCTTGACGGTGGACTCGGGACATATCGTCAGCAAAGAAGCCGGTGCCATTGAGGCGACCGGACACAAGACAATCCTCGTTCCTGGGGTCCGAGGCAAGATGGTTCCTGAACTCCTGGAACGAGTCTACCACCAGAATCAATTCTTCCCTCACTCCGCTAAGCCCCGGCTGGTGTATATCTCCAACTCCACCGAGCTGGGAACGATATACTCCCGGCAAGAACTGACGGAACTCTCCGTGACCTGCCGTCGGCTTGGACTCCTTCTGCTCATGGATGGGGCGCGGATCGGAGTGGCATTGAGTGCCCGCAGCAACGATTTGACCATGAGAGATCTCGTGGATCTGACAGATATCTTCTGGATTGGCGGCACCAAGATGGGGGCACTCCTGGGCGAAGCCATTGTCGTGAGCCGGCCTCTAGCCGAAGATTTCGCTTTTTACTTGAAACAGCACGGCGCCTTGCTGGCCAAGGGCCGCGTCATCGGCGTACAGTTCCGGGAGCTGTTTCAGGAAGGTCTCTTCTTCGACCTGGCCCGACATGCCAACGAGATGGCGCATCGAATCTCGGCCAATTTCGAAAAACTGGGACATGAACTGGCGGCCACGACGGACACGAACCAAGTGTTTGTGACTCTTCCCGGGGCTTTGGTCCAGCGCCTGGAAGAGCGATACCGGTTTTATGTGTGGGATCGGCTGGCCGACGGGCGTTGTGTGATCAGGATCGTGACGTCGTGGGCGACAGAGGCGCTGGCCGTCGACAAGTTCAACGCCTGGGTCGAGCAGGGAACGGTGGAGCTGTTTGCATAATACGCCTAGACTGTCTAGTTTGTCTTGGTCCTAGTTCATCATTAATCATAATCTAAAACCGCGCCTCGATGGGCCCATGGACGAGAAACATACATGATCACATTCCCTTAACCGCTGTCTATCATGAACGCTGTGACCTGCATACCTCTGCAATGTTGGTGATGATGAGATCTTCGGTATACTTCCCTTGCATGGAGGGCCTATGATCTGGCCCGCTGAGTCAGCCGCGTTTTCCGTGACTTCCGGCTTTGGCGGTGTTTTTGCTGCTTTTCGATTCCCGAAAATCTCGGGAATCGCACGCTGGGGCTTCGCGACAATGCGTCTGTCCATTTCCTGTGACGCCTGTCGGTATGCACGTCATACCCCCCAAATCCATTGCCTATCAGGAATACTGACAGCTGTAGGCAAGCTAAAGTGAAGTGTGTCCATGATGGTCACCCACCCTGTCGCCGCTGCCAACAACGCGTGAGTCGGCAGGCCCTGTGCGTGTTGACCGACTCTCGCTCGTCTCCATTGAGGCCCAGGAAAGATCCCTTGCGCACCCCCAACAGGCGCTCACCCGCCTCCCAAGTCCAGAGGAACCATCTTCTGCAGCAACATACGTCTCCGAGCGTCCCGTCGGCCGAGATTGACCTCGACCCGGTTGCGGCCTTGTCGGCGGCCACTATCATCAGTGCCTGTGACACATATCGCAAGAATTTCCCCGTTGCGAACTTTTTGCACTATCCATCGCTCATCGCCGACATCTCATCGAATCTGTCTTCTGTGGAGCCGGTGTTCATAGCCGCTCTGCTCTCTCTATGCGCGCGGTTCTTGCCGGATGAGTCCCTGCACTCGGGGGAGATCTATGCGGATTATGCACGGAAACATTTGGCCTACCGGGCGTTCGAGGGGCCGTCTCTCTACCTCGCGCAGTCCCTTGTGATCCTGGTACTGTATGAGTGGGGCTCAGGACGACCATACAAGGCATGGATGTATAGCGGTACGTTTCCACTTCGCTGAATGGTGGATTGCTGCTGACAATTTCAGGTATGGCGACATACATGATCCAGTCCCTACTGAAAACCGCTGATGACAGCATGGAACACCATCCGGAGGAATTCAATGCCTCTCAGACTCAGTACGAGCAGCTAGTTCGGACATATTGGTGTTGTTTTGCCCAAGACTGCGAGCTGAGTTCAGGGGCACGCCAACACTTTGCCCTCTCTTTTCGACAAATCTCCGTTCCCCTGCCCATAAGCGACCAGGATTTCAACTACGGACGAGTTCCACCTCACAGATGGATGCCAGCAGATATGCATCGGGGTTCTCCCCTGTTCACCAAGTTGTGTATCGATCATGGACTGACCATTGGCACGCGGGGGTTTGACATATTCGTTCGAATTCTTCGCTTCGCAAATGAGAACCGCCGGGGACAAACCCTATCATGGCCAAGTAGCGCCTCACGACCAGAACAAACGTGGCAAAATTTGAAAGACGAGTTAGATGAGTGGAGATCGTTGCAGGATATCACAGTCCAATACCCTGCTACCAGTGCTCAGGTCCATGTGGCTATGGGGCATGGAGGACTTTTTGCGTATATAAATTTGGTATATTTCATGAGGTCTGTCAAATCGGACGGCTACTTCCCTGTCTGATTGACTAACGATCGGCAACTTTGCAGTATACTTTTTTTATATCGTGATCGCGTTCTGTCAGGCATCAAAGTCCTAGCGGAGCCCTATAATGGACGAACAGCAGATTCCGAACAATCAGTATCCGCAGAAGGTGCGATAGGGTTTCTCTTTGAGGCAGCGCAGAATATCCACGGGATTCTCTCTGCTCTAGAAACTTCGGCAGCCCCAATCATCACGCCATACGCTGGGTTCAGCGTCTTCGTTGCTGCTCACATCAACATGTATGGTACTATAGTACCACAACGGTACCCAGGTGGACAAGAGCGGGCAGATCAGGAGAAAGAAGCCAATTTCTGCTACCTGGAGCGACTGTGCAAACTGTGGCCAGTTGGCCAAAACTGGGTAGGTCTGCAAAATCTTTGAAGTGCATTATTCACCACTAACTATAGCCAGTGGCGAACCGTCCAGGAGGCAAACCGATTCTACCAGTCCGTGAGGAGCAACCAAGAGCATGCAGAGACGACGGAAGGGGCAAATCCCCTCACTTTAGCCGGGACCCTTGATGAGTATGGGGATATCCGAGGATCGCATCCCCGCCACGATGGCAACCATTCGATTCTCAGACGAGGCACGAGCTCATCGGACACGAATGGGCCTTACCACCTGCGCCGCAGACCATCTCTTCTAATGTCCTCAGTGCCCTCCAGCGACAATGCCACATCAGAGTTTCATGATCTTGAAACCGAAATGTTACAATGGCCATTTGTCAGCGAGACTTGGTCGTCAGGATTCGATACCGGATTCGACGCCGCATGGCCAAGTTTGGGATGAGGTGCATTCCTTCTCTAACGTAGAAGGTCAGACCGTACACCTTGTGCTAGGTCCGACAAGTCTGAGTCTCGATGGTCAATCGGATTCACAGGAAATTTTTGATTATCTGTGGGGCCAAAAGAATTGCCATAATTGCCGTCCGCTTCATGTACCTCCATCTGTGCTATGGCGATGAAATCGTCATTACCCGATTCATAGTAGCCGATCATGGTTTGTTCTCCGATTCAGCGTGCTGTGTCTGGCTGAATCGTGATAATAGTCCCTCCCCACCGGACACTCCAATTGTCATCGGCGGCGTCGGCAAATTCCCTTCCGATGCGTGTGAGTAGGCTGCTGCATCTGGTCCTCCCCAGAGCGATGGCAAGGATGCCAGCGAGTTTGACTCTGGCATGGTGGGCGTCAACTGCATTAGTCTGACAATGATGAACACACCATTTGGTGGCAGCAAGCAGAGTGGACTGGGCCGGGAGTGTGGACGTAATGCGTTGGAGCACTTCACGGAGCCCAAGACGGTGATGATTAACTTGACTTATTAGGTTGTGGTGGTGTTCGCCATCAATGTATCATGAGCAATTTCAATCAAAATTTCATTGACCTCCGTCTTCTTTTGACTTGCATTATTTTTCATAATTATTTTTTGATAATAGGGTTGCCAAAATCACCTCAACCGGCCCTAATTTAATTTTTATACTGAAATTCAGCTTTCCGTCAGAAGTATGCATATACTTAGATCTAATGTGGATATAGATGCGAAAAGTTAACATATTTGCCATATATAGCAACCTTACATAACTCCGGCTGGTGAAGAAATAGATGATTTTAGTGTACTCCAAATTCTGTTGGGTACCAAATAATCGTTTGTCTAATAATTGCCCCTAAGTTCATGGTATTCAGTCCTGTCGTAACCATTTATGAAGCATGGCATTGTATGGGGATTGTGAAAAGCTGCGGCAAGCTCTTCATGGTGGAGCAGTATTGTACATAACGTTTGAATAGGAAAAGGTACGCATAAGTGAACCTGATAATTCTTCCAATACCAGCTCTAGAGAGAAGAAATATCCCAAGTCAAACAATCAAACCAGGTACCCCTTACGCTTGAACGAGTTTTGAGCAGACGCTCGTCAACCATGATCGGATAGTCCCGCAGCCTGACAGCTGACAAGGAAGGTGCTATGAAAGACCAATCTTGCTGACGACCTAGAGCAGTGCTAGAAAGATTATTCTAGCAAAATGGAGAGGCCCTGCATCAGAGTACAATGCTATCCCCCGCCGTAACATCTTCTCTACATGCCCGGCAGAAACTGTCATACCCCCGCGTTCCCCGCACCATTGCCAATGTTACATGCGAGGTCTGCTCATTCGACTTCATTATAGGTGGAAAGACTCGCTTCGGTATGAAGTTATACCGGGGGGCTTCTTATATATGGTCTGTGTCTCAGGGTACTGCCGGTGGACTCCCGTCTTTCGTCCACAATAGCAATCAATTCAGACTGTGGAATATGAAGTCACAAATTCTACTATCACTCCCACTGCTTTCGGCAGCTCAAACTGTGACCTCATTATTCGGTCGTGCCTCTGAACAGTCTTACCCAGAAAATGGAGTAGGCCTCTCTCAGTTGTTCTCGGAGACAGTGGTAGCCAAGATCTTACGCACGGCATCACAGTCTATCGAACAGGTAAGTGCTCATGAAGAGAAATATCATAGCAACGCATTTTTGCTGAAAGATAAGCTCCCCGACCGCTTCCCAGAAAACATTCCTAGTGCTGGAAACGGGCCGCATGATTACATATTCAGTGACATTTCGGCCTGGACGAGCGGCTTTTTCCCGGGCTCTCTATTTGCACTCTTGGAGCGCAATATGAAATATCCCAGCCACTTTCCGATATCCAGCGGTACGCCATACGCTATCTACGAGAAATTACTAGATCTCGCACAAAGTTGGGCCGATCCGTTGCATGAACAGGCATATCGGACTGACACACATGACATGGGATTCTTGATTCTACCAGCCCTCCGCAGGGACTGGGAGCTCACAGGTAACCGCAGGAGCTTAGATTCGGTAATCAATGCCGCGCATAGCCTTGCAAGTCGGTATGATTCCCGTGTTAGTGCGATCAGAAGCTGGGATTCCCTGCGGAATAAGCGGCACAATATCACAGACAAAGATACCAACTTCTTGGTCATCATTGACAGCATGTGCAGTACGTATGCCTCGGAGTATATAATGGCGCTTTCTCTAACATGTCAGATCTGGATTTGTTGTACTATGCGGGGCAGCAAACTGGAAACCAGACCCTGATAGAAATTGCCACGACGCACGCTCACACCGTTCTGCGAGATATCGTCCGCGAAGATCATTCAACTTTCCATTGCTGCAATATCGACCCTCAGACGGGAAAAATCAAGTTTCAAGAGACAGTTCAGGGATACAAAGACTGGTCAACCTGGAGCCGGTAAGATGCGTGGACGCTCTGTGTCGTGAAAATTCTGACTCAATCAAGTGGGCAAGCCTGGGGGATTGTTGGGTACACACAGACCTACCAGTGGACGAAGGATCCGATTTTTCTAGAAGCGGCACGAGGACTGGCCGACTTCTTTGTATCTCGACTTTCAAATGCATCCCAGGATCACCCTTACGTCCCCCTTTGGGATTTCGATGCGCCGATAGCGAATGGAGTCATCCCCCCTCGCGACACGTCCGCGGGCATGATCGCGGCATATGGGATGCTACTACTCCACCAGGCCCTTCAGGGCGGCTCAACGTACTACGAAGAAGCACAGAAGATTGTGTCTCAAATTATCGACCTCTCCTTTGCGGACCCTGCAACTGTGACAGTCGACGACAACGAGGATCTCGGATTTTCCCCAGTCCAGTGGGAATCCATCCTCATGAATGCCACGATTAATAACAACGAGTATGCGACCCCGCAATCCAATAATACGGGGCTTGTATATGCAGATTACTATTTTCTTCAGTTTGGCAATCTTCTGTTGGAGATGGGGTTTGTGTAGAGCGGGAATGGGCTTCTTCCAAGTCATAACATACATACGAGATTGCTGTCCGATCAATTCCTCAGGACGTACAGAAAGAATTGCTACATTTCTTTAGCAAGTCGCGACTGTTTAAGTTATGTTTATGTAAAATTCCATGGCTTCCCAAATAGATGGCGCAGGATATCATGAAGAATGATACGGTATCCACGTACTATTAGACATGAAACTGCTGAAGTGCTTGGCACGCCAACCTGAGGAGATCCCGTCAGCACAGATCGAGTGTCTTTTCCATGCGTTACGATGGTCGCCCGCTACCCTATCTTGGCCAAAGCTTTGTCTCTCGACGAGTAGTCTCGCAGACCACTTCGGGCGAGGATCAGGTAGGTGCAGGGGGTGACAGCAGCATCAGCGACCTTGGGTGCGGTATACCCACTCTGTCTCGACTCTCATCTTCCCATATCTGAATATTTCCCCATATTCTCCGCAGTGACGTTTCCTGCATATGTCTGGCCGGGTGATCCCCAAAAGAACGGTACTTTGCTATTGTTTTCCCGTCGTTTTCTCAGCTCGCGCTCTCGATCGCGGGTCTGTTGCGAGCGTCGACGGTTACTGCGCTGCTGCTGTTTCTTCCGCGCTTTGGCCTCGAGCTGTTCTGCTGATTGACGGCCAAATAATCGTCTCAACCAGCCCATGTCGCGGACGGGTCACTCTTTTAGAACAAAGCGGATTTGGGAAAGTTGGGGCGGTGATAACGAATTGTACAGGTAGTGTTTGTCGGACCAGGGAAGATGCTAAATGATTCTGCGTTTGAAAAGTGGCCTGAGGACCGCTGGAAGGTACATATAAGCAACCCATGAGGCGGTGCTCAAGGCAAAGGTCCTCATCGCCCCCTCCCATGGGGCCAAAATCGACCATCTCGTCAGCCAAGCGACCGAAGGGGCCACTTATGATTATTGGGAATGTGGGGACGCTACAGGAATCTCACTTCAACAGAGCCTTATGAATGCTTGGCAAGATTACTCGGAGTACGCGTGTGGCCAACAGGGGAAGTTTCCTGGTTGGTTCATCTCGGACTGGCAAGAGAGAGATATCACATCAAAACAACCCGTCCACGCCTAGAGCTTGGAGGATGCCAAGCGAGGATCTGTCACTCCCTTGATCACCTCGTCTTCCCAGTAATTCGGGTTGATTGTCACCTTGTTCAAGGGGTTCAGACGATGAGCACGATTGAAAAGGTCCTCATACACTCGTCCATCGGACCGACCCAGAGCACTAATGATGATTAACATGGGATCATATCTTGTTTGGTCTCCAAGAGTAGAACATACCTGTCTAGTAAATAATCCGGAATCATCCAAGAGTCAACCAATTTGACCGCATGGGGTCGAATGCGTGCCATGAGTTCCCGAATCCTCGAAGACAACTGGTCAAGCTGCTCCCGCGACGCTGCATTACAGGCGAAAACTAGAGGTGATCCGGTCAGAATGTTCTGCCTCAGAGGGGCCGTTTGGACACTTACATTCATAGCTGTCTGCCTCCATGGTGCTGAACGCAAATAGACGGAACAGATCCCACATCACGTCCTTTACCGCGAGCGAGAGACTGTTGTCGCTACTCAAGGCTTGGAAAAACTTGGTCACTAGAATCGATTGCGATTGAGCTGCATCTGTTAGATGGATGCGTTCTTCTGCCTTGGGAGATCACTCACCCCGGCTAAGTCGGTGCAGTTGGATCAGCATGGAATTCCATGATGTTTTCTTCACGACTTGTTCCTGATAAGCCTTATATGCCTGGTTTTGTCAGCACAGAGTCTATATAGACAGAGTAGGCGAAAACCAGAAGCACACACCAAGTCTGTCGCTCTTAACTGAAAGCTCTTCACAATATCGCGATCCTCATACAGGATATCAAGCTGATGCCGCTTCCCCTGCTGCTTCTCCCGTATAAATTCTTTGAATTGCCCATCGACTTCATCATTATATCGACTCCACGGAGCAGCAGCGGCAGCTGTCATCTTTTTGATAATGTACGCTGCAGTCTGCTGAGTGATCATCCAGTTGTCCCCCTCCACAGTCGGCTTGGAGAGATAGTCATTATTCAACTGAATCAAGCCACTTCCGCCCCCAAATCCATGGCCACCCAGTGCTCGACGACAGGTCTCAATACCATCTGCCACCAACGTAGTACACAGACTTTTCAGACCGGAAGACATGCTATGCATATGAGCCAGATTGTGGAAATTCCCCGCCTCAATCTCCCGGCGGGTGCCTTCATAGATCGCATGCATTGCCCGCCCAGTATAATGCAACGCAAACGTCGTGGCCAGAAGAGGCAGTATCCGAATCTGAACGGTTGGATAATCGAGTACCGCTAACTCAGGACCGTTGGAGTCGCCATCGCGATCGCGAAATTGACGACGAATAGCTGTATACCGGACGGCCACGGTGACAGCACGGGCAAGGACGAGTCGTGCATGCTGCACAATCCGTGCTCGCACTGCAGTCAACGACCCATACACGACTGCTGGCTGTTCGGGCTTTGTATAGCGACCAGTATCCGGGTCGACTGATGAGTATCGTGACAAGAGGGCCGAATGGGGAATACTGGATTGGTGTTAGAATCAACGGATGAGAGCCTCGTCGGACGTCAACTCACCGAAAGTTTTCAAATAGCATATACGCGTTGTCCATCGTCGCATACCCATACTTCGGTCCAATATCCCCAATCACAATGCCGTCCAACGGTTGATGTGTCTGCATGTCGCGCACCTGCACAATAAATGGATGCGGTCCGTATGAGACATACTCCGGATCTTTACCCGCGATACGAGTTCCTGGACGAGGAAGAAGCAGCTGAGCGACGACAATAGCATAGTTTGCAGTGCGGCCAAGTGTTCCATTCCACCACTTGCTGGCCGTCAAGGTTGGGCTGTGGAGAACGAACTCCTTTTTCTGACCATCCCAACGCGCCTCTAGCTCTAGTCCTCGGACGTTGCTGCCATGGCCCAACTCGGTTTGTGCGTATGCGCCGATGATCTTCCACTCCTCGATCTTGGGCATCCAGTAGGCCCGCTGGGCATCATTGGCCTGCTCACGGATCGTGGTGATGAACATTTCGAGGTGTAGCATGTAAGGTGAAACATCGTCCACCAGATACTCGGCCATTTTGTAGTCCGCTAGATCCCATCCGTGTTTGTCTGAAAGTCGACGCAACAGTTTGGCCCGCGCAAGGGCCTGCTTGTAGAGATCAGGCCGAGACAGGTTCTGCTGCTGCGATTTGTCAAACAGAGCTTGTTGTTGCACAATGGGGAGCACACGAGCTTGTCGTTCCAGGAATCCATCATGTCGGAGTAAATGATGTGACAATTCCTCGGTAGAGACGTTAGATTGTGCCCGTTCCTTAGCTAAGATATCGGGGCCATCAGGTTGACTCGGACGAAGGTTGTCGGTAAAGTCGCGCATTTTGGCGATGATGTGCAGACAGGTGCATACATGCTAGGAAGCATTGGAGCGGGCGCCATTTCGCTGTATTTATCAGTCTCTCGGCTGAAGCTATTGTCTATTGCTCGGCCCGTGGCGAGATTGACTAGTCGAGGGGAATGCTGGGGAAATCACCGACAGCCGGCGGGGGTTCGGCTATCGGCGTTGCAAGCGAAGTATGAAGCCGGACAGACTGTGGAATATTGCCAGCCCGCGTTAGGCACCGGAAAGACTTGTTAGATTAAATACTGCGGATATCCAAACACATACTCTCCTCAGTTGCTGCATGATATTATTATTCCCAGATCGTATGATACGTCCCACCATGCAACGTGCACCGCACCATCCCAGTTCTAGTACTGGGGATCGAGTCCTCGCCGTTCCACCTCATGTCGGAGACCATGTCCTACCTCATACACCACTATTTGAGAAGCTTCTACGGTTTGCGAATCGTTCACCCCCACGGGTCGCAATTCGAGATCTCAATTCCGACATCGAGAAGACCTATCTGCAATTGTTGACGGACGCACTCGCGATTCGTAAAGTCTTGCACAGTGCGCTGAGTCCAGAGATTCAGACGCAGCTGGCGGAGAAGAAGGAAGTATTTATCGCGCTGCTTGCGCCGGGGGGGTATGAATATGCTGCTGGATTCATGGCCATCCTGGCGATGGGAGCCGCAGTGGTTCCGTTGTGTAAGTGGATCTATGTTGCTGGTTCAGAAAGACACATGCTCATGACCGCTGCAGCCGTTGTTCTACCGGTCGAAGAAGCCAGATCCTTTGTTCTGAGAGCCCGGTGTGCTGGAATCTTGACATCTACTGGATCGGCTTCCTTGGCTCAGTCTGTAGCCGAGTCCATCACCAGCCATCTACCATGGATTACCTTGGGCCCCCATATAGACACCTTGTCATTGTCTGCCAGAGATATCCTCATCTCTTCTGACCTTGAACTGGACCCCAACGCCGCCGCCCTTGTAATCTTTACTTCAGGCACTACTGGGCCACCAAAGGGCGCCGTCCAGCGGCGTACCTACATTACAGCCTCGGCAGAGGAAGTGGCCGATCACTATCGAATCACAGAGCAAGACACGGTGCTTCATCTCTTACCCGTCCATCACGTCACCGGCGTGGGCATCAACTTTCTCCCCTACATGGTTTCCGGCGCCTGCGTTGAGTTCCGCAGTGGAAGCTTTGATGCCGGATGGACGTGGGAACGATGGAGAAAGGGGGGCTTCACCATCTTTTCAGGGGTACCAACGATCTATATCCGCATGATGCGGTATTTCGAAAGCAATCTGGCTCGTCTGCCACCTGTACAGCAACACGAGTATATCAATGGTGCGAGGCGGTTGCGAGCTCTGCTATGCGGCACCTCGGCTCTGCCTGCACCCGTCCAGGAATTCTGGACAAGAGTTCTCGATGGTAAACCCATTCTCACCCGATATGGAGCCACTGAGTTTGCCGCGGTGTGTCGGGTCGAGATCGATGATAAACAGACGCCGGCGAATAGCGTTGGCCGGGTACCACCGGGGGTTTCGTTGAGGCTCGCTGAAGACGGCATGGTACTCGTGAAGTCGCCCCATATGTTTTCAAAGTATGTATGCCTACGCCTTTGTTTGTGGAACTCTCCATCGATGAACTAACTAGAAACATCAGATATCTCCACGACGAAAAGGCTACGGCGGACGCGCACGATGAAGATGGCTTCTTCCGGACCGGAGATATTGCTCGGAAAGAAGGTGATTACTATTTCATACTTGGCCGGGCATCTCTCGACATCATCAAATCGGGGGGATACAAGATATCTGCCCTTGACGTGGAGCGCGAGATTCTCGGCTTAGAGTATGTGTCGGAAGTGATGGTCGTCGGGGTTGAAGACGAGGAATTTGGGCAGCGAGTAGGGGCAGCTATCAGTTTGAAAGACGATAGCGTCAAGCATTTGACACTATCGACACTTCGTCAGGACCTGCGCAGCAAGCTGGCGGGCTATAAAATGCCCACTCTCCTGCGTCTCGTCGATGGGGAGTTACCGAAGTCTGCTACTGGGAAAGTACAAAAGAAGATCCTCGGTCCGCAGTATTTCCCGCCGAATTATCATGACAGCACTGAGGTTGAGTGTTGGAGGGTCACTCAAAGAGCTCCTAACTCGTCTAAGCTATAGATAGGTCTCAAATGGAAGCCACAGAACCACGTCTCTTTTTACTCATTATTTTCAGTCTTAGTTATGAGAACAAAATGCGGTTCTAGCCTAAATAATAGGATTGATACGCTCAGAGATATTGCAGTATAGCATGACTTTAGTATTGGTGAGGATTTCAGTGGTTTATAACAGGTAGACTACAAAACCTGTGCAATCACACCTTGGCCTTGGCCGGCAGTGACGTTTGACGGCTGTGCACATAACTGATCCGCTGGAAATTCCGAATAGCGTCCCCCCAGAGCTCTGAGCGTAGTAATCCATACACCCTACGGAATCGTCAGCAACATATCTGAGAGAACTCTCGCAGACTAGCGAGTACTCACCCCATCTTTGCCTTGGGGGCCCACTTCTCCGCTAATTCAAGGGCAACCCCCAGCATTTCCTCGGGCGCAGCAACCGCATCGACGATTCCATCCTTCAAGGACTCGGCACCAGTCCAGCGGTGGCCCTCCAAAAGCATCTTTCTGGCTACCGTCGGCTGAAGCTTGAGGCGAGGGAGCGAACCGATTCCGTCGAAATGCAGCCCCAGGTTAACTGGGGGCATGCAGAAGAATCCCCGCTGGGAGTTCATGACACGGTAGTCATGGGCGAGGGCGAAGGGGCATGCACCGCCGAAGGTGTGTCCTGTGATGAGTGCGATGGTTGGATAGGGGAAGTCGAGGATGGTGTGTAGCATCTGCGCGAAGTGCGTTAGAGAGAGGCAATCATGATACAATTCATCAGGGCTTACGGGGTAGAATCCATCGGTGTTTGCGAAAGGGTTACTGTCGGTCTCGTCTAGTTCTAGTCCCTGAAAGACACTGTTTGTTAACCAAGGACAGGAAGTCGGGGGAAAGTGGTCAAGATGGACAACGAACAGTGCACCAAAATTTCGTGTCGCACCCGCGAGTGATTACAGCGCCTTCAGCGTCTGGACCCAGGATTTTCTGAATCGTATGGAATGCACGAATGATCTCCTGGCAATACCAGGAGTTCAAGCGGTTCTCGGGAGGCTTTTGCATCGTGAGGATGAATACATTGCCCTGTCTCTCCAGGGAGAGATTGCGAAACTTGGGTAATTCAGACATTGCGGGCAGGGCAGCTGAGTTTAGATTCGTGATACTATGTCTTGCGAACGAAGCCCTCCCTCCCTCTTCTTGTCGGTTATTTAAACATGGTATGGCAATGGGAGCATGTACTGCGGGAACACAACCCCGCACTGTTCATCGCCGAAATGCCGAACCTGCGGGGAGTGCAGGGCCGACAGCCGGGCATGACAGGAGCTCGATGAGATGATCGGCATGTTTGAGCTGCTAGATCCTTATCTAGGCGTGAGAAACTACCAGGGTAAATCCCCAGACCAGTCTTGGTCCTCCAATAGCCAGTCACCCATCCCCTCGTACTGCACATGGAAGGGGTCGCCATCAACTACCCCTCGAGAAAGCGAAGGCATTTCCAGACTGTTACTTACAGGAAGACCTGGCGTGACAGTTTGACGAGCACCACTTGGAGAATCCAGAAGGCTGGTTGGGGGAGCATGACTGATTCCAGGCCTCGAAGTAATGCTCCTGTCCATGGTCTTCGAGGTCATGATGAGCTCCCAGGCCCATGATAGATGAGGACCAAAAATGGTAAAGAGTGGTCGATGTTCCTCGGCAATAGTTAGGAGCTCAGTCTTCTGCTCGTCACCAGAGACGGAATTGTTCTGAGTCTCCTCGATGCTCTGCAACGCACGAAGAGCCCCGGTTGCAGACGGCCATCGCTTTGCCAGCTCCTCAAGGGAGATGTAGATAGTCTGTAGGTCTTTTCTCGCTTTCTCCCAGATTGCCAAATGCTTTTTACTGGAAAGTAAGCCTGTCCCAGCGGCGAGGAGATAGAACGTGAATATTGAACCGAGATACTGAATCTCATCCCGCGCCAGGAAATCTTCAAAGATCCCCGCAACATAGGACGACGCGAGAATTGTGGCGGCAGATGGCGAGCTTGCCTGTGTTGGAGCGCGGGTGAGAATAGTAAGACATATGAAATATGGAATGTGGAGCTGTCTGGCCTCGAAGCTGTACGGGGCTAAACAGATTGCTACTGAATTGTTTCCTTCCGGCACTTCTCCGGCTGTCTGGAAGAGGCGGAGACTGGACTGCAGCTCTCGAGGCCAGCGGTAGAGAGAGTTGTATAATGATTGACGATTATCGCGAGACAAAGTGTTCTTGCGACAGTAGTCGGTGAGATGACCCAGGATAGAGCAGATACCAACATAAGCCGAAAACAAGCCCGCATCGGCAGTCGAGTCACTGAAGTCGTCTGGTGAAGGAGGCTTCAGATCACATTCACCCAGATCCACTGCCAAAGGGCGGCCCTGGCCAGCCGATATCAAACAATCTCGTGCCTGCGCTGCCAAGTTAGCGGATCCATCAAGAGCCATCGGTGGTGACCTGTTGGAAGAACGCTCACAAACAAACTCCACCAGAGCCTCCGTCGCAGAGACCTATCTATGTGCCGGGCCGGCTCTTTGTGTAATCCAATCTGATGGGCGAGACCAACAGCCACATAGCGCCAGAATCCACTCGTGTTGGTTGACACGCGCTCTGGGCCTTCGGGGTTGTACCAGTGCAGGATACACACAGATGCGACGACTGTAATTGGATTCTTCTCCCAGCCGGACCAAAACAGCGCCTTGGCTCGCCGATAAAACTCGTGTGAAGAGGCATATGCAGCAACGGCAGGAGCTGCAGTGACTCGACTCGCCGCAAGGAAAACGGACTGCTGCAGCAGAATGGATGGAGAACTATGTTCGTCGTCCTCAAGCCAGGAACGTTCCACAATCGGCATCCAGGGCGCACACCGTTTCATAAAGGTGTCCACCAGGCCCTCCCGGATCGCTCGCGGCGGTAAGTCAAACGCTCGCTGGAACTGAAGAAGTTGGAGATCTTCCTCTGTCGGAGCTTCCATCGCAGTCCCGAAATATTGCGGGTTTTGCTCTACACTGAACTGAGCATCCTGGAAGTACTGGGCCCGTCCCATGAAGCCGCCGTTGGTGGTCGTGGGGGTATAAGGATTGGTATTCGGCGTGACTTTGGATGAACTGGACTGAGGCTGATTAACCAGCGACTCTGGCAACGCACCAGATGCATCACTCCCGTTGAGATAAGTGGTATGGTTTGGGCTTGGGGCTCCCCTGAGCTCCACTGGACTCGCATGGCTGCCGTGAATGGATGGTCCACGACTACTTGAATGACGAGTTTTCCTTCTCTTGCGTTCTCTCTGACTGTACAATGGTCAGTTGAATACAGGACAATATGCAATTGTCATGCACTCACAGACAGGGCCATTGGTGCCGACGACAGTGTTGGCAGACCCGACTGTCTGGGTCAAATATACACCGGACCTTCTTCTTGTTGCAGGCAACGCAGGCTGTGGGAGCCCGGAGACGAGGAGGACTATACGTCGACATGGAAAGGCGAAATCCCGACAGCCGATCCGTCTATAATGATGGTATCATGGATTCTTCGGCGAAACTGGGCGATGGCCGGCTTTCGGGTAGTCGTCGGTTCAGCATAACCGACTCCCCCGCACATGAGACCGCGGAGGTCATCAACCTGTCCATAATTGAAGGAGTGATATAATTATACGCAACTATTTTGATTCACCCATGAATAATGAACACTCCTTATCGACTATTATACAAGTTTTTAACATCTTGCGTCCATACTACCACGTGAACATCCCTCTATTCATATGATTCGTTCTACATACTTGCTAGTAAGACAAAGTGATCGAGCAACCGGTTTATCCATATAATTTAGCCGCACTACGAGTGTATAATTCTCTCCACTGCTAGGCACAACACCATAGATCAGTGGAGTCTTTCACTTTAGATTGAGTGGCTTAATGGGTGAAGAGCAGAAGTAAACATCTCAATCATCAAGTGATGGATCCAGCAGTAGAAATCCTACACAGCCCATCCCCGGTTACATCAGGTCTGCCAATTGGCGAATATGTTTGCTCATAAGTATTGACCATTTGTATTCACAAGTTGCTTCCTTGGATGTATCCGAAAGCCTGAGACTAAGTGAGACTAGGAAAGACATCTATATACATCTCCGGCCCAAAATCCCCCGTCTAAACCGTATACCGGAAGAAGCTCGCATTATCGCCCTTATGGCGCTCCAGTTGTCGCTCCTCCTCAGTATACTCCTCCGGCTTCTTCGGGTTCTCACGGTCACGGCGCGCATTCTCGCGTCGGAGGTAAATAGTCATGAAGATGGACAGAATGGTGCTCATCGAGAGGGTTGCAATCAGGGTGCCATGGCCGGGGTAGAACTCGGGGGAATCCTTGCTAAGGTAGATGAAGCCGGAGAGAGCACCACCCAAGTTACCACAGCCGACATGCATGGCAATACCAACACTTCGCTTGAGGGAGCCGCCGATGTTGTTCCCATTCCAAGCAACACCCTGGGGGACATTGGGGTAGATGCCGGCGGCGGCGAAGAAGGTGCCCGCGTACTTGACGGCGGAGTTCTGCGAGGAGAGGAGCATGACGAAACCGATGATTCTGTGAGAAATGTCAGTCTATTCTTCAAGGGTTGAACAGAGGGTGGATACTCACGCAACAATGTTGAAGCCGATCATGTAGATACCACGCTGCTTCTGACGATCGGCCATGAGTCCACCGCCGATACAGAAGAAACAGGCCACCACGTAGGGAGGCACCGTCATCAGCTGGGCAGTCTCGTTGGTGTATCCCAGGGTTTTCACAATGGTGGGCAGGAAAAGTGAGACGGAGTACAGAGGTGTGTAGATCCCAATGGTGATGAACATGTGCACCCAGATCTTCCAGTCCTTGATGGCATCCCAGAAGTATCTCATATCGAACTCGTCGGCTAGTGAGCTGCGGTCTTCCTTCAAGCGCCGCGAAACCTCCTGTTTCTCCTCCTCGGTCAGGAACTTGGCGGTATCAGGATAGTCGTTCATGATGAAGAAGGCGGCAATGGCTGGTGGAAGTTATGGTCAGTACCGGGCATATCTAATACAACACATGGCAATGATGAATGCAACATACCCACGCCAAAAGTCACTAGACCTTCGAGGATGAAGATCCACGACCAACCGGCCTTTCCTCCAACTCCATCCATCTCAATAATACCACGTGCGAGCAGTCCACCAAAGGCGCCGGCGGCGGTGGCTGCAGAGAAGAAGATGGCCATGCGCAGGCCGCATTCGTGGCGTTTGTACCACATGGTGATGCTAGACAGAACGTCAGACCTGGGGAGCTTTGATGGCGGTCGTCGATGGAAGGCTCATACTAGAACGTCACACCGGGGAACAATCCACCCTCCGCAATACCAAGAGCAGCTCGAGCCGCCAACAGCCCAGGGTAGTTGTGCACCAAACCCATGAGCGTACAGCAGACACCCCATGCCAACATGATGATGGGGATCCAGATGGCGGGTCGTGATCTCTTCATCATCAGGTTCGAGGGGACTTCGGCTGCGACGTAGAAGGGGAAGAAGATGGCTAGGGCAACCTGGTATAGAACGTCAGTGAGTAGGCATAGCAGGGTCAATGGATCAATTGTCAATGCCATACGTTGTAGTCCAGCCCGGACATGCCCAGGTCTTCCTCGAGACCTGCGAGACGCGCATTGCCAATGTTGGTGCGGTCCAGGAAACTCAGCCTAACACACAGTGGTCAGCCCTGTATTTAGACAATGTCCCGGACAATGAGTATCTCACAGGTAAAGAAAAGCCAGCCATGGAATCAACACCCAGTCAATCTTGCGAACCAGCTTCTTGGTCGCCTTGGTATCAAACGCCACTACCTGGGTTGCGCCATGCTCGGACTCGGTGCTGGCACTCTCAGAGTGCATCCGTTTCTCTTCCATGATGATCACCGAGGGAGACGGAGGGGAGAAGGAGAATCCCGATGAAAAGCGACAAAGAAAGAAGGAGAAACAAAAACCTCGACAAAGAGAAGAGATCCACGGGAATGGACCTGATCCCGGGATCCGGGCGTTGGCACAGGGGGCTTTATACGTGATCAGCTGGAGCAGAAGGATCCCCACCTGCAGGAGATGCAAGTACAGACCTCCCCTGACTTGCAGTTTTCATTGAATGCCAATGCAGGCCCTTTGCCTGCTCGCCCCCTCGCTCCGCAGGACCGCACTCCAATTTAGGCTCAAGGGAACATAGCAGCCCAGACGAGGGGCTCGCCGTCCCACGCTGGTCGATAAAGCCAAATGACCAGTCTTAGCCATCCTTCCGGAAGTCAATGAGTAGGCCGCTGCCATTTTGCCGACGAGCCACGCTCGTAAATCTCTCCAAGTCCATCCTCAGGAAGACATTCCTGGTCCGGGGGTCGCCGTCGGCCAGGTCTCAATCGCCTCCAGGGGCCTTGGAAGAGCTCCTGTGGCGTGCACCGGGCCAATTGAGCATGCCCAGCACGCTTGGCACTTGGCCAGCCTGCCCGTCAATGACACCTTGATGCTCCGATGGGGAAGACCGCCATTGGAGGGCCGTGGCGCCATTGCGTATCTCTTCGCGGACGCGGCCCTAGCACCGGAAATAATTGAGCCCAACTGCTCCGTGATGGTGACCTGCCGTCAGGTCCGGCGGGTCTTCTTTGCTCTCAGGGAATGCGGGGACCCCAGACCCAGACTCTTGGGTGCTTGGCAGCGGCCAGCTCCTGGTGGTCGTCGTGCGTGATGGAGACGAAGACGGAGACGCCGATGAGGAGGAGCAATCGATGGAGGAAGAAAGACGGCACCAGAACGCTCCGGAAGAACGGTGGGAGGGGGAGGGGACTCGACGATAGGCGTCCGGCATGGCTGCGTGAGTCCGCCGGGAGTGCCTCAGCAGTCGTGGCGCGGAGGGGGAGTATGAAAAAGCATGGAGGGAAAGGTTGGCGACGCCCACATCGCAGCGTCCGCTCTTGGCTGAGGCCTGAGACGCTTGGCAGATCTTGGACAGGGTGAGCGTAACCCTAACAGAGCTTAGGTGTCGACGCTCGCCAGACCACGGCAGAAGATAGCGACCCCCCGCGAGCCAATCTCACCTGCTCCTCATGCCAAGCAGGACGCATCGGTCATATCCCGTGCAGGGAGCAGATCTTTTCCTCGCTGTAAATCGTCCGCCGAGCGCCAGGGATCATGCGGCCCTTCGCAGGCGAAATCGGATGCATCTCACTCTCAATGCCATGGCCCACGCAGCCAATCTGCAATGCGCATCGATCGCTTACGCTAGACGCTCGAGCAGCCTCCCGTCTTGGAAAGCCGTTCTGCCAGCGCCTTCCATATGTCCGGAATGAGTCTTGGGGCTGGGGGTGAGGTTGGGGTTGGGCGGCTGGGATGCGCCCCCTGATGGCCGAGATGGGATTCCCAAGAGCGTTGTCCACGCGTGATTCCCCGTTGCCACGGCCGAGCAAGGGAAAATTAGCGGGGCGAGAGGCGATGAATGCAATCGGTGGAGCTACATTGGGCCAGTCACCGATATTGGTCTATATTTTATTGGATCGAGTATCCGGGGAAGCTATGGATGGAGAAGCGAAAGCATCAGGGGTCCAGCGCATCGCACGCGGCAGACCTAGCACCTGCTTTCTTCTGGCCGTCGTAGAACTTGCACACATACATCACAGGATTCTCTTTCTCTGTCTCTCTCGTTGCTCCTCTCTCTGCGCGGGAAGATACCCGGGACAACGTCGAGTTGCGAATCCCAATCATCCGACGGGCTGGACATCCACGTGGGAGCTGGAAGGATTGGCCCAACGAACGATGGATTCTAGTGCCGAGTCTACCTGTCTCTCGAGCACTGCACGGTGGCTCGGAAGAACCTTCCCATTCCATCCGGGGGTACTCGATGTCGCCCGGACGAAGGGGTGCGGTCGTCATGCTAACGGCGCGGATGATAGAGCGGCTGCGGTGGAGCGCCCCTTCAGCGTTGTGCGGGAGGAGGTTCAACCAAGGCACGGCTCGAGGAAGGAACTTGTTCCATCGTAAGCATCTCAGGTAAGATCAAGACGGAGGTTCGTCGTTCGACCGGGCGAAAAGGTCGTGGACGACACCGAACGCACGCCACTATCGCGTCGGCAATGCGGGCAGGCCCCTTGCCCTCCAAGAACGCAGGCCACAAGAGCGTGCAAGAACAGAATATAGCAGTGTTGACCTCCACCACCCTATGTCTCTGTTAGCAGGTCTGTCAGAGCAGGCTCCGGCGCGGACAAGGGGCGTACGATAAGATGGCCGGGGTCGCCATGTTCCAAGGGAGATCCCTCCCGACTTGGATCCCCGGGGTCAGAGCCAGCCGAACAATGGAGAGGACACAGACGCTGAGAACACTTATTTAGATGCTCGAGAGCGATATGATCACAGGGAATCAGGGGAAAGAACTGACCAGATGCCCAGCACGAAGAGGGCGATCATCTTCGCGCGACTCCGCACGTTGACTTCAAACTCCCGCAAACAGGGAAATGGCAGAAGCAGGATATAGATGTTCATGATGCTGTTCATTGAGTTATAGGTTCCCATGAGAATGACGGGTTCCGAGCGGACAGCGAACGATTCAGGGGAGTCAGGGGCCGCCTCCGCCGCCATAATAGCCGTCGAGCACGCGACGATGCCGAGTGTGTACAGGATGACGATGACAATGCCAGCGATGACCATTCGACGACAGGTTGTATGGAGCCAGAAGTAATGGCAGTAGAACGACAGGAATATCAGCTTCACTGTGGCCATGACAACGATCTGCACCATGGAGCTGACGCCCAAGAGCTGTCCGTGTGGATAAGCACGGGAAATCTCAATACGCAGAGCCAGCGTCCACTTACAATGATGAATTCGGGGAACCAAAAGACTGGTATCTCCCACTCGTGCCATCCCAGACCGACAGTCGATGCTATTGGCATCCTCACGTCAGTGCTTGTGCCGCTGGATACGAATTACTGTCCAATGAGCCTACCTTGGATGATGAGGCCGCACAAGGCCACGGAGAGGACCTATCAGGGATTTGAATGAGCCTGAATGGTCGGCAAAGTATGTGCAGTCGTCACCTACGACTTACATAGGACAGAAGGCAGAAGACTACGAAGGCCGTGGTCAGTCGCCGTCAAGTCGCGCCGGGAATACGGTCCGAAACACTCACAATCATCAGCACTGAAAGGGAATCGGGTGATTCGCCAGCGGGTGTACTGGCGCAATATCACTGCGGCGGTCACCAAAATCATGAACAAGCCATTGATCGCGCGGATGCATCCGACCTTGGTCGTGGGATGGGCGTGGTTGGGATCCACTCCCGGCGGCGGCTTCATATACTCGATGGCCATGGGACGAAGGAAACGCAATCTCCAGATGCCGCAATAATGTCTTTTCTTGATCACGACGACAAAACTTGCACATTCCAAGCGAGACAGTCATAGCAGGCCAAATGATTATTATAACGAAAGGCCGACCGCGATCCCCCCTGAGGGCGCGGGCAGGTGGTGAGCCCATGCGTGAACCGCAGACAAAGAAACCTTAGGATGGGATGGATGCACGACGTGCCATAAACCCACAATTCTCGCGCCCGACCGTCCCAGAGCCAGTCGACGTCGTGAAATGCCCCGGCAGTTGGCCGCCACCAGCGCACTACCTGACAATACGACCACTGAGAGATGGTGGTGGCGCTGCAGGATCGACAGATAGTTTCAGTGCGCTCCGAGAAGGGCATCCGATGCTTGGCTATGAATGTTCTGGATGAAAATCCCTAAGAGAACGAGCTCTAATTGGGTTCCGAATTCCCTGAGCTGAACGTGTTTATTCGACTTTTGTATGTATACGAAGTATGAGAGCCGCCATGGCACCGCACCTCAGCATGGTACATTCCCCCTTCCAGCCCCATTTCATTCATCTCGCCGGGACAATCTGCTCCCGGAAGTCGCACGCTTTCCCATCGGCAACCACCACATGTTCCGGCGCCTTGCCGTCGGCTAGAGGAATCGTCAGCCCCGTTGTGGGCTCGTTGCTCAGGTAGGAGCTCTGGTGTCCCTCTCCCATCGTATCCATTGCGAAGATGAGACCGTTGCGGCCGCCGAGGATCCGCGCATGCTCCGACGAACCGGGGACCGTGATGTCGGCAAATCCAGAGAGATAGACCACTATTTGCGCGAAGGGAGCCGTGTGAAGTTCGTCCACCAGATGGGGGGGACGCCAGAAGTAGGTCACGTTCGTCACATCCCCAATGGTCATTGAGATGGTATCTTGCTGCCGCCCAGTCACCGCCTCGGGGGCAAAGGGTGTCGTCAGATTCCAACACTGGAGAATTGAGGCCCGCTGATCAGGGGTGTTGACTATCGCCGTGGCCGTGAGATAGGAGAGCGCATGATCGGGATGAGCCAACGCCACGGGGAGGAAGGTCACGGCAGACAGCGCCGGGAGAGCCCGTGGAAATTTCATGTCGAGTGGGTAAAGAGAAATCTTCTTTGTTGCTTGCTGTCCTGGCGTTCCTTTCTTTGTTTGAAACCCTCCGCATCAAAGTTCGCTTTTCCGAACACCCACACGACAGGATTCCCGCCGATCTCCAGAGTTCGCTTGACCAAAAGGGAATCTGCTCGCCCATTCAATAATGAGAGGGGCTGGATATCAGCTTCAATAATACCACGGTGGCTTGCTTATCGGGGAATTTCCAGGTCGCCACGGCCAAAGAATGCAAGGTCCCCTGCGCGGATCAGCATCAGACTCACTCTGTAGGCTTCTCGCGCCCCTGTCAACGAAGTCCGAACCGACCCCTTCGAGCCCGAGTAAAGGCACAACGTGTGACCCAGCCGGACGGATCCGATTTCCTCTGCGCTGGTGCCGTCGATAGTTGCAATTGTTTCGTCAGGTCTCTCGGAAAGTGTTTCCATTGTCACCGGTGTCCGATGGTCCCATATCCATGATACCTCAGGGAACAGGAATCGAGTAACGAGTCGGTGGCTTTCCGCAGTTCATCAGCCGACCACGCGATACATGGTAAAGGTGGAAATCCCGGTACTTGACATGAGGTGATGAGGGATGCGATCATATGTCAATCGTCTGACAAGGGTTGTGTATATATATCCAGTGGATCTCAGGGGTTTGTCGAGGTATCAAGCTCAGAGGGAAAAAGAACTTGGAAAGCGATGGAAGAATCCTCTCGGGGGATCATGACTGCAGCCGACCGTATCGTCGCGGCATGTTTTTGAACAGAGTGCATTTGATGGGCATTGCGAACTCGAGCCAAGGAGGAGGGACACCTTGGAAACAAAGAAGCGAGTTCGTGTTCCAGGAAGGATTCGGGTTGAATTTAGCCCATCGATTGTGCTGTAGGCAAGAAAAAAAAAACCACCGTTAAAAAGGTCGTGCCCGGGATCGAACCGGGATTACGAGAATCAGAATCTCGGGTGCTAACCATTACACTACACAACCACCACGTGATAAATGCGTTATGAATTTGACTAGATAAAGCTAATCAAGGAATGTTGGCTTCCCTCCTACTCCGTCATTACCTGATCCTGCTCACTGTTTAAGCGATGATGCCATCGAGCCTGGATTTGATGGATCACTCCATACACTATCGAGGTGCTGGAATACATTATAGCTGACTCTTTTAATCCACCGGTCAGGTTTCCTCTCCCCAAGCTCATGGCGGTAGGGATCTAAGAATATCATGTCCAAGGTATTCTCAGAGCAAAGTCGAATCTGGCATCTGCCAAGCACCATGATGGTGCGAAAATGCGCCCGATGTATGAAGCTATATTCAGGTCACTGGGCTCCCATGATCGCGGTTTTCGAGCTTCGTCGATCGAAGGGGGATCGGCTACACCAGCCTCTGTGATTCTGGATTTTGGTCATACATCGCTCTATCAAGTTGAGTCACGACTGGCTGGTGAATCATGAGAGGTGGGAGTAATCTAAATCCAGGCCTCAGTCAAAGTACTCCGTACAGCGGGAATATTTGTGCCTGCCTGCCTACTTGGTGCTTGAGGTACCGTCACTATGTGAACCGGGGTTTTTAATATAAATAAACTCGATCCTGCCATCGCTTGATGCACCAGCGAGCATGCCCATGACCTCTTTCATTTGGCTCTTCCACAATGAGATGCCGGTTTCTTTCGAGAATCTAGTGTGATGAAACATCATCGCCTAGGTAATGGAGGTCTCCATACCCCGCAATCATGATAATCAACCGGCCTGCTGGAACCATGGTCGCTGTCATCCAACATACCCAAGAATGTCAGCCAATCTAACCGACGGTTGAGCATCGGCAGCAGCCGACACACGCCACGGAAACACAGATTGACAGGAATCTCGCTCTGAGACTCATTATAGCAACGAGGCATACCAATTAATATACGGGGCGAAAAACACAATCTTCCCCAGGGCGAGGCGAACAGACGCCCACAAAAGGAATCCATTCCGTCCGGCCTCGTAAGCGAAGGGAACCGACGAATACGACCTCTCGGGCCTGGTGGTGGCAGTGGCGCAGTACGGTACGGAGTACCGCCTCCACGGAGATATTCCCACAGCCCGGCTCCTTCACGACGGGCACGTTGGAGGAAGTTCGTACTGCAGTGGGGACCGGATCGGTGATGCGCTCGATTCGGGATCCATTGGATGACACCCGCCAGAACAGCGCAGGCAGCAATACGAGAAGCCTGGCTACTTGGCGAATGACACATTCACGACGTGGACCTACGACTCAGACCAGCCACTGTCGAATGGGATTCGTGCCAATGGAGTCGATACAGCCATCCTCCGCATTCCTCTCGGAGTCTATGGCGAGAATTGCTGTCAAGCCCACGTCAAACGGGCTGATGTGTTGGATCCAGGTACACGGCTTGGCATGCAGCTAGGATCGAATCGTGAAAAGAAACCCCTCTATGGATACCTAAGAGTCGGACATGCTGCTATGTACCTCGGATACAGTATCGCGTAATAGAGGGATCTGGAGTATACATATGTATGCGTACGGAGTAAGGTCGAGGTATACGCGCCCATCTCGTCAAGAACGAGCAAAAGACGCGTGGAAATGCGGATGAACTGAAACGAGACGGACGACACCACATACCCGCTCAGGCATAGTGTGGGACTCTCCTATCCGCCCCCTCCGCCATAAGCTTGGGTAGGCTGCCACCCATCTGCCCCAATGATGACGACCTACGATTTTCATCCAGATCGAAGCTACCCCTGAGCCTGGTCAAGTGGAAGGCGGACGTGCCGTGTTCCACAATAGGAGGCTCGTTTTCCATATCATAGACGCTCAATTCGGTAGAGACGTACGTAGCGAGGTAGTACCCAATTCAGCGCGAGTGATGAAAGCCACGCATGCATGACCCCCAGCTCAGGCGAGGGCTCTGGACTCCATGTGATCCGAGCTGAAGGCCGGAGTCCTACTACGTACTGTTGCCTACCTGCCTCGGTCTCCCCGAGCGGGCTATTCCATCCATCCACGAGGGTGAGTGGGTGGATGAATGCCTATCGTCCGAAGAAAATTAGGGGAGCACTACCGTCTGCTCCTCCTTACTATGGTGTACACCTGAAAATGACAGGAGTCGAGAATCTGCAAAGGAAGCGTGCGTGGAGGCAAGTCGGTTTCAGGGGGTTGGTTCGATAGCGGCCGCCGAGTGGGACGGACAACGGGGGACCGAAAAAGCTAAAACTGAATCATTGCGTTTGCGATCCCCCTTTAGGCTGGTCGGTTCTCCGTGGTTGCGAGAGAGTACCATTGGACGGACTCAATCTCTAGGAGTCCCGAATAGGGGGACTCCATGCCCCCCAACTGAAGAGGCTATGAGATATGAAAATCAAAGAAGGGATGAGATAGTCTGTTTTCACCTCTGAAGTGCGTTAGAGAACTGTCTGGCCAGATCATGGATCCCAATCGATGGATGCAGTCGGACGATCGGATGACAATCGAGGCAAGTTGGAAAATCATAAATTTTAGTCAAAGCTTGGCTGGAAGACTATCGACACCGGTGATGAGTGGATTTGGGATACGGATGGACATGGCAATACTACATAAGGTAATAGGAGACCGACCGACAGCCTGGCCGGAGCACTGACCGTCTCCCCTGCTATTCAAAATCCGGATAATATCACCGACCATATGTATTTCCATCCGAAGTGTTGTGAAACAGTCACACCACGCAGGTGTGCTGAGATGGGACAAGGATGCATAATATCCATTGGATGCATTGTATGAACTTCCCCGGTCCAGTCATGACAAAACAATGACCTCACGTAACGCGGAGGCTTCCCTCAAGGGAGGACGAACCGCGCACCAGAAGCCTGATACTACAACCCAGCTACGCCGATGATCAACCTCAAACGTCCCCCACATCATGGGGAATGCTCATCGGTCAGATCCGGTGTCCCTCGCGACACTAATGATGGGTGGTTGGACACACTTTTCAGTCCCCCCATACATGGGGAAGAGTCCGAAGTATGGGCCTATGTATGTCTCAACTCTGCTCGACGGATGGCTCGAGCAACACCAGCGACCCGACGGACCAACGCGGAGTTGAACCATGACTTTCCGCGAGATACATCCAATTCCTTTCCCTCAGGCGCGATGGGATGCGATGCGGTGAGGACTGGGTGCTCCTGGGTGGAGAGGAGAGGAGCCTCGACAGCATCCGAAGTGTGGATGGATGTCACCCTTCGATGCCCCTTCTCTGCCCAGCCCCTCCAGTTTCCCACTGGGGATTGGATCGGGAATTATCAGCCGCGGCGCAGAAACTTTGGTGCCTGCAGCATGAAGAAGCGTGGGCCCTGGTCATTCGTCCAGGTTTTCGGGTTGGGGGGAGCTGTAATTTACCGCCGGTGATGGAGATGTGTCGTGGGTGCCGTGTGGCCCAATGGATACATCGAGAGGTACATAGTTGGTAGGTACATCGGTCGACCTGGACAACACCACCACGACCAGTCGATCTGTCCATACTCCGTAGGTTGACTACCTGGATTCGAGGCAGGGCGGGCCAGGGGGACAGGGGCTCATCCCGGCTGTGAAGTTGGGATGTTCATGATGATAGACACGATGCAACGGCTAAGGGCCCCGCAACCGCCTTTTAGACTTTGCAAAGAAGCCCTTTGCCAATGATGCCCCTCTGTCTGCCGATCGGTCTGGTGCTGGACCAAGTGGATGCTCTCCCGCGGATGGATGTATCGTGCAGCATCGGTACGGGCTGGTCACCGGGTTGGGTTAGGAGTACGATCGCAACCGTGCTTGGGCCTGTTAGGGGGACAATCCCCCGATGCTCTCTCTCTCTTGCCCCTCCTGGGCCGGTAGAAAATGCAACGGGCGCCCCTCTCGTCCTGCATTGGTGGATGGGTGCGAACCCCTCGTGGATCCCTTCGTGGGCGTCCGTCAGGGACAGAACACGACATCCCGGGTGGCGAGGGAGGCCCTCATCATCACATCACAACCCCAAACCTACTCGAGTGGGTATGTCCTGCGTACATCAGATACACTAGGTAGGTAACTAGGTAAGGTACGGAGTACTGAGGTGGAGGTCGGTCTGTAATCAGGATGTTCTCGGGATCGAGGCGGGCCAGGCTGGGGACCCGATGGAACAGCCAGCGGCACCAAACAAGTGAAAGTGCTAATAATACCGGGGGCCAGTCAGCGTGGGCGGGGAGATGAGACACCGCCCATCGCGGCGGCTGATTGGGGTGCCTGGGGATCCAGCCAAAGTCTGGTCTCCACCGGGAGGTGCCAAGCTGCCCGTGCTGATTGGCCAGACCGGGCTTCCATGTAATTTCGGCAAGCGCCAAGCGGGATTCAGGAACAGGAAACTGACAAACAAGGAATGGTCGTGCACAGGGGGGGCCAAACAGACGAGAGAAAAAACCGAAAAAGAAAAAGAACCCGGCGAGACAAACACCAAACACAAAGGTTCCAGCCAGTGGCTCGACTCGCACACGCTCTGGCCTGATGCGGACACGTCGTCTCCCCACGGCGCTAGGCCGGTCGTTTCCTGGCATCATCAGGAACCGTGGATGTGTCCCGTCCGTCTCAGGTACCAGGACCAGCGCCAACGCATCCCGGAAGACTGGGGAACTCGGTCCATGGATCGTACCACCGGGGGTTCTTGTTCGTGACCACCACTGCATTGAAAATCCACCGAGATGGGGGAAGGGAGCGTGTCGGAGAGACCGCCTCCTCTTGGGATCCAGAGGACCAGAGGAGATGTCTTCACGAGGCAGAGGGGGGGCGCCCGAGGAATTGGGATGAAAAGGTCTTTCAAGACCAATGCCGGAGGAGAATCAGTGTGTGGTCGAGGCGGACAGATGGGCATGATAATAATAATAATCATCATCATAACATCCATGGATGGAAGAGGAAATCCTTGGAACGAATCAACTGGATGCACGCCTGATCCAAAAAGTAATCAAAAATCATAAAAAAAGACAAATCACTCAATAAAAATCAATAAAAATCAGGAAGAAAGAAAAAAAAAATCACTCGAGGTCTCCACTCCACCTCCTGGAAGGGTCGCTCTCGCTCTGGCTCTCCTGCACGCTCGCCACGCCCGCCCCCCTGGAGGTGTCGAGGCCGCTTCCTCGCTCTCTTTCATCTCCCTCGCCCACCTCCTCTTCTACTCCCTCCGCGCCTCTTCTCCTCCACTTTCTCCCCTCCTCCCCCCGAGCGTTTCATTTTCATTGAGATATCCTATCCGACCTGAGGGAACTTGTTCTCTCTCGCACACTCTTTTGGGAACCTCGCCTTGTGATTTCGTTCCTTCATCGTCTCTCTTGCCGGCCAGATTCCCCCATCTCGAAATACATCCCGTCTTCCATTCCTGTACAGAATTTCCCCCCATCGCGCGACTGGCTTGCCGTCCCGTTGACCGTATGTTCCATTCCATCCCATCCCATCCCATCCCATCGCGGAGGAATCGCATCATCTGGTGCCCACATTCCTCCCTTCCCTCCCCTGTTATCGTTATCGTGGATGCTGGCATGCTTCACTGCGAGCCCTTCCCACGCGGCCGGGTGCCTTGTTGATCTCGCCCCATGCCCGTAAATACCAGGCCCCGTGCTCCGGCGCCCGCCTGCTGGCGTCCGAGTCCTGGCCCTTGGGGAAAGCAGACTGCCATTGCCAAACGAACAACCACACCAACGTCGCAGAGCAATGTATACTGATTGCTGAATGCCCGGGCCTAGACCTGGATAGAAGGGAATCCGTTTTTGTGAATCAATTCCCGACCCAACACCACCACAATGAAGTTCAACTCCGTCGCCGTTACCCTGGCCACCGCCGGCACCCTCGCCGCCGCCCAGCACCACCACCAACACCGCCATCACCAGAAGCGTGAAGTCACGACCAACGTCGACGAGACCACCGTCATCAAGTATGTCATGGGCGGCCAGACTCTCACCGCGGCCGAGGTGTGCAAGGGTCTCACCGAGGGCTACCTCATGTATGCCGACGATAGCGATCCGCTCGTGGACGCCTGCGCCAGCCTGTCTAGCTCCTCGTCGTCCTCTTCTTCCACGGCGGCCCCCACCCCTACGCTGGCCCCCGCGCAATTCATTGAGACCTCGTCTTCGTCCTCGTCAACCGTGGCTCCTCCGCCTACCACCTCCGCCGCTCCGGTCTCCACTTCGGCTCCGGCCAGCTCGTCCAGCTCCAGCCCGGCCAGCTCCAGCTCTGGCAGCTCCAGCTCGTCCGGTGCCACGGGCCTCGATGCGTCTTTCCCGGACGGTGAGATTGACTGTGGGACCTTCCCCTCCGAGTACGGCGCCATTCCGCTCGACTACCTGGGCCTGGGCGGCTGGTCCGGTATCCAGTATGTCACCTGGCTTGACAACCTCGCCAGTGATATTGTCACCGCAGTCACGGGCGATAAGTGCCACTCCGGTGCCATGTGCTCCTACGCTTGCCCCCCGGGCTACCAGAAGTCCCAGTGGCCCAGCAGCCAGGGCAGCACTGGCCAGTCCGTTGGCGGTCTCCAGTGCAAGGCTGGCAAGCTCTACCTCACCAACTCGGCGCTCTCTGACAAACTCTGTATTCCGGGTGTCGGCGGTGTTCATGCGCAGAACAAGGTCGGTGAGCACATTGCCATCTGCCGTACCGATTACCCTGGTAAGCAACCTCTGGCTTGACCACAGCCTCCCACGTCCCAAACAGAACGCTCATTCGAGGATCCACAGGTACCGAGTCTGAGACCATCCCTCTCAGCCTGGGCAACACTGATCGCCAGCCCCTGACCTGCCCTGATGGCAACTCCTACTACAAGTGGCAGGGCAAGACTACCTCTGCTCAGTACTACGTGAACCCCAAGGGCGTCAGCATCGAGAAGGGCTGCCAGTGGGGTGATGGCAGTGAGCCCATTGGCAACTGGGCCCCCATTAACCTGGGCGTTGGTGAGAACAACGGCAAATGGCTCTCGATCTTCCAGAACAGCCCCACCACCGACCAGAAGCTCGACTACAGCGTCCGCATTGAGGGCGACAACCTCAGCGGTTCCTGCACGTATGATGCCAGCAAGCAGAAGTTCATCTCGGACACCGGCGAGAATGAGTCTGGCTGCACCGTACGTTCCCCTCCCTTCCCTTCCTTGAGAAGACCTATGCTCATCAATCTGTCTCCAACAGGTCCAAGTTATGTCTGGAGACGCTACCTACGTCTTCTACTAAGCTGACGCAGCTGTGTTCTCCCGTGTTGTGCCGCTGGGCAGGTTTCTGTTCCAGCCCTTTGATTCGTGGAGGCCAATTTCCATCTAGCAGATATTTGATACCTCTTTTTGCCTTTATGAATCAGAGTTGAGTGTGTTACCTTTCTTCTGTGTATCTTAGTGTGCGCCCTTCTGTAACTTTGGGGGCTTTTTTCTTTTTTCTTTTTTTTTTTTTTTTTGTTCTTTTCAAATTTGTAGTCGTCCCGATTCTTTCTTGGTGGACAGTGTGGTTAGATCTTATCTCCTCTGCTACAAAGTAACACTGCTCCTTTCTTATATATCAATGATGTCTATGAAGTGATCTTGACTTGTTGTTTTGTGTTTCTTGTCTTCCATGTCTTCTTTTCTCCCCGATTTCTGCGGACGGTGCGATGTGCTTCGGGGCCGACCTGGGGAAGAGCAGCCTCCGGGATACCGATCCACCTGATAAGTGGGTAGGTAGGGAGTGAAGATGTCGGTCTAGTCGTGCCGTCATGACGTGTATACTGGTTCACCCGGCCCCATTCTGGTGCTCGGATATCAGAGCTATCTAGTAATTTGGTCAGGAGTTCGGTGGGTGGAAGTTACCCAGCCCCGCTTCTACCTATGTCCATAGTCAAGGAGTCTGAAGGTCTATCTACCTCTTTCTCCCCCAGTTGGTGTGATTGCGTTCCAGCCATGGTTCGACATGCATACTTCATCATGTGTGTGTCAGGTACCTGGTAGGGCGGGACTTGCTGGGGATTAAACAGACATCTATCATACGTTGGTAGTCACGTCTTGATGGCTTTCTCTTGGGCAGAATTCGACTGCGAGAACATAAGCAAGAGCACCTGGGGAAGATCTCATCGACTGTATATCCGACGTTGGGTGGTGTCTTTGGAGGAATGGTGATCATTTATATATATATCTGCGGCCACTTTCCCAACGCAGCTTCACCACAGCCACATAAGAAGGTTCCTAAGTCCCGATGGAAGATAGAATGCCATCTTTGGCTTGGAAGGCTGCACTTGCGGTATACAGGCATAGTTACGAGACGCTGAGATCCTGTTGGTAGCAGATTGCTGACTCTAAATGGCAGAAAAAGAGGTCGAGAACGTTGCCCAACCATGGGGAATGACTCAAACTCCAAGTATGACCAAAAGATCTCTCGAGAAATAATTCAATCGAAGAGAATACCTCTCCCTACGTGATCTGATGTCACCACACGCGAGCCGTTACTTGGATGGTCGGTCGGTCGGTCGGTGAGTTTTGGGTGGCTTGGTAGCATTCTTATGGGGAGAAGGGTAGTGACGCGAAAATCGCGTCCAGGGATCATGGGGGTATCGATACACGGGTATCGCTGTCGGGTATCTCTGGATGATTACCCTCAGTATCTTCGGTACCGAAGCTACCTCGTAGTAAGGTACCTGGGTAGGACGACCGACGGTCCCTAGCTCAGTAACATCGTTCATCGCAGCGCCAGGTCGGCGCGGGCGGCATGCAGGGTATTTGGTTTCCAATCCAGGATCTGCCGTGGAGAATTTGAGGCACTACATCATCATTCTGGGCGGGCGGGAGTGCCCTGAATTGATGGTCTCTATCCTAGGACCAACACCAGCCCCTATGTACTGTGTAAGAGCGCGAGCCTCGTTCCCAGCGTCCATTCGGACACGGTCATGCCGCAGCGACCTGAGGTAGAATCAATACGTAGTAAGGTACAGTCATCGTGAATCCCTGGCAAATAGCCTCATCCTGTCACAATCCCCGTGCAGCACTCGCAGCCAATCACCACCCAGACACCCCTGCATCCTGCACATGGCCTTACTGTTTCGGGAAAGGTGGGCCGCACCCAACTCGCGACGGATGACTAATAGGCACGTGATAGGGCGCGAGTCACGGGACCCGAACCAAAGAACGCGCTGCACATGGCCGTAGACGCGGGGGGGAGAGACGCGCTTTGTCGACCGCATCCAGACACCACCGGAGAAGGGCACGACCGACGCACAGAGCGAGGTGTGGACGGCTCTGGGCTCAACATACGTGTCGGAATCTCGACCGTCGCCAGTCGGCAGGGTCCTGCATAGTTGGAGCGGGCGAAAGGGAGAAGGCTGCGCGAGATTGGGGGTGGACCTCGTCGGCGCCTATCGAACGCGTCTCGGGTTGGGAAGCGTGCATTTCCGCGCTGGAAGGACGAGACGCTCCGCTCCGGCAGGCATTCCACCACACACCACCCGTCACCCTTTTTCTTCAATGCTCTTTCGTTCCTTCCTCGAGACCACTCTTGCTCCTCCCAACCTCCTTGCTCTTCCCTCGGGAGCTGGTGTGTCCATGGTCACTCTTTTCTCTCTCGTCTCCTCCTCCATCTCTCTTCGCTTCCTTTCTCTGCTGGTCTCGTGGTTCGCTCCCTAGAGACCATTGGGCCTCCTTCCCTCCACACACGGTGCTCGACGCGAAGTTTCAATTGAAATTTCTGCCCCTCCAGAATCCATCCACGGGGATCGTGACCGGCTTCTTGGGTCCCCCAAGGGAAGACCTGTGCGTGAAATCACCATGGAGTCGTCGCCTCCGAGGAGTGGCACTGCAGCTCCGGTGTCAGGCGTGAAGCGTCCCGCGTCCCTGTTGCCGGCCTTTGAACCGTTGAGCTCCTCCCCCTCTCTCCCTCGACCGCAGAAGCGGGTAGCCCTCGATAGTCATGGCATTGCCTCGACATATCCGACGCCGGTTCCGACCTCGTCGACGCACATCATGTCCTCGTCGCCCCCCCGAATGGCTCTCGCTCGGTCCGCCTCGCGTCGTGCCTTCGCGTCGTCCACCAACTCGGAACGCACCCCCCTCTCCGCCGTCCCAACCCTCATGCTCTCAGAGAATGGGGACCCCCTTCTCATGGGCCGATCCAGTGCCTCGTGCCATCACCAATTGGCTGCCAACCGAATGATATCCCGGGTGCACGTGAAGGCTACCTACAAACCCGCTCCCAACCCCTTTGACCGGGATCGAGTGGAGATCATGTGCATGGGATGGAATGGAATCAAGTTGCACTGTCAGGGAAAGACCTACGATTTGGCCAAAGGAAAGACATTCACTTCGGACATCAAGGACGCGGACATCATGATTGACGTCCACGATGCACGCGCCTTGGTCCAATGGCCGCGCAGTGAGAAAAAAGACTATGCGTCGACGGACTCGGAGCAGACATGGGAGGAAACGACACCAACCCGCAATGGCAAGGCCCGCCGGAGTCTGCATGAGAGTCCTAGTGTTGAACGTCAGCGGTTGCGTTCTCCCGTCTCCCCCTCCCCGGCAGTCAAGTCGATCATTCCTCCCTCGTCGCCCCTATTTACTCCTACGCGGTCCCGAAACGCAGTGGTTGTCTATGAAGACGAGGGCTCTCCCATTCGACGAAACCCGTCTGCCACCCTGGAATCAGACGATGCCGAGAAGCCGTCGAGTGTAACCGATCTGTTGCAAAGCTCACAGTCCAGTGACTTGAGCGATCTGAGCAAGCCGGATGATCTTTCGGACCATGATGAGGAGAACGATCCTATCATCCATTCGTTTGGACCCTTTGGTGAGAACCTTCTTCCTCGCATGGCTTCCTTCTCTGCCGATGAATCGCCCCTTCGGCCTTCCCGTCCTCGCAACAACCAGGCCCAGCCTTTCCAACCCACCCAAGCGCCCAAGCAACCTACCAAGCCGGTCGAGCCAGAGATCACCGAGCCTCCTAAGCTTGTCTTTGACGAAAGCTGGGAGCGGGTGCAGAACCACGCTGTCAACCAGCTGGCCTTTTCGCGGCTCTCATCCACTCCTTTTTCCACCATCTTGAGCAATCTGCCACCCTCTCTGTGGAGACGGGATGGCCAGTCGAAAGTCGGGCCCACCCGAGATGAGATCCGCCTAATCATCGATTCGACCAAGAGCATCGGCAAGGTCGCTCGCGAAGGAAAAGACGCTGCTGGAAAGCCACTGGAGAGTGAATACTACTACATCCCCGACTTCGATGATGATGATATGCGTCGCGAAGCGGTGGTGAATGACCTGAGAAAACCGGGCCTTCGCAACTGTCGGAAGCAACATAAGGTAGGGCTGCCAGAGACCGATCCCATGCTGGGTGTTTTGACTGACTGTTTTACAGCAATACTTCTGGCGCAAGCCGAAATAGTTTGCACGTTCCTAGACACGGCCTTGATGTGTGATCTCTTCCATCCGATCATTTTATGTGGTTTCCGTTCTCAGTAAATAGCTTCAATGTCTCTTCCCTTTCGTCGACTTTTCTCTTGATGGACTCGCATAGCGTGGCGTGGGCATACCCTGTTTTGATATCGATTTTATGCTGTTGTATGAAGGTGTATGATCTATAGTGGTTGTGGATTTATCGGCTCTATTCTATCGTTATTCTTCTTGACCTTTTTGCTTCTAGAGGTGGAGATCCTACTATGCGTTTTTGTTCCACGTCTACTCATTGCCTTGATCACACCAGCTTGCTACACACCGTCGGGGGCCTGGCGACTCTGGACTATATAATCCGGTTAAGAGTTGATGTGGACAATCGTGTCATAGATCTTAGTCGGGTCTTACAAAAATAAAAAGCTTCTCTTTCTCTCTTTTTCGAGATAATAAACGGGTGTCTTTTCACTTGTTCATTGGACTTTACTGGTAGATGTCATGCCACCAGCACGTGATGTAAGGTTATGTCATCTGTCTGTAACACGATGGTCACGTGCAATCCCCACGGCCATCATGCTCAAGGCTGGATGGGTTGAGGTGGTGCTTGAGCTGTTTGCGTTGGCTGATGAATCTCTTGGGCGGTTTGTGTTGTATGGGGTCTCTTCGCCCGCCTAGTACTTCCCTGACCAGAACGTGGATTGCGTTGGGGTACATATATGCTCCCAGATGGAAAGAGTGATGTGACTGTATGCCCAGAGCATAGGATGGTCCGACCTCAACAGCAAACGTCACCGGCTGGGGTTGCCACTGTATATGGCATGACAAGGGAAGTCCCGCATCAATGGCGTTTGCGAAATGATTGATAAAAGACCTGGGTTTCGTCTGAACATAATCAAGGCTACTTGCGTGTTCTTCCTCGCAGCTTACCTTCCATCAATCAACTCCAACTACCTACTCTAGGTACAGAACGGAAGCTATCATCCTCCAAATTCCTCTGGCATCTATCCACTATCCAGTTGAGAAGCCATCATAAGTTGAATCGATAAAACAACCCATTGATGACAACCACCTCCAATACACACTTGATATACGCCTACGCCCACGCCCACACCACAATGACCGCCGAGCAGAAGATTCCCGACTTCGACGACAAGCCTCTTTCCCACCGGACGAGGGAAGCCGACCCTTTTTACACAAGCACATCCTCAGCGCCGGAAAGTCTGTCCCACGATGACTCGACGATGCGGACCCGATCCCCCTGGAAGCCGGCTCCGGATCGTCGACAGAGCTGGAGCGAGCAGGAGATGCGACATCAGTTCCAGGCTCGGTTGTTGGATCTGGGACATGGGAGAGAAAAGGGATTTTCTGAGACAGGAAGCTTTGCGCATGAATCATAGGGCCTGTCCTGTTATTGATGATTGGGAAGGGGGTTCAAAAAGTTGGCGTTGGGTTAGGCTGGGGCGTTTGTTTTCTGATCTGTTCTTGCGGGCTGGGGTGGGAAGGCTGCATGATGTATCTTGGGAGTCTGGGAATTTGATTGTTGATGTGGGTGTTTTGCCGATTGGTTTGGTTGATGGTGGGATTTGTGGTCGCTTTCATGCTTGCAGGTTGCTGTGTCATGTAGATTGTAGGAGGGATCGATTGTATTGAACTACTATGCTAGTTGGATTCGAATCTGCAGGCCGGTCAGTTTATACGTGAGGGGGAATGTAGGGATTATGAAGGGATGCAGTGAGTCCGGGGTCAGAGGAAGGATCAACCATGTTGCGTATTATCCATGAGGAAGATGGTGAAGTGGTGGAAGTAAGTGTGGTGGTGGAAAGAAACGACAGTCAGCCGAGAGTGAAGACCGTCGCCGCCTTTGGCCCTCCCACTTCGCCGCCGCATTTGCTCCGGCCCCAGCTTTTCCACACCAGCTGCCCATCCCTTGACGTCCGTCCTGGCACGAACGCACTCTCCCGACATTGCGCGTCATTCTTCCCATCCGGATCTCACCAATGTGGCGCTCAAGTCACTTGTGCGCTTTCCTTTCCCACTCGTTGAAAGGACCCCACGAAAGTTGAAGTCCAAACCAATCGCGGGAATCGCGGCGAACAACGGCGGCAGTGAGAGATGGACCGCCAGCGAAAGCGTACGTCTGTCGGGGACTATTGTTCCTTTTGATCCTGGTGCCCTTCGATGAGGGATCACTGTTTTCTAACATCGCTTGAATAATAGGAGAACTTCGCGATCTCAATGAGAGAGCATGGGACGGAGAGAGTGGTAATG